>JABCKD010001283.1:0-27995 GCA_013186415.1 Fusarium sp. NRRL 66088 | reverse complement strand
AATATATAGTTTATACTAGGATATCTCCCTGATTGTTATAAAGGATAAAAACTTTTATTTATTTTTAGTAAAAAAAGAAAAAAAAAGAAAAATAGTTATGTCCCAAAGTAATGGGCTAGAACAGGCGGGTGGGATACAGGGCGGGAGAGGATCATTCTCAGCTGGAAACGCATTCAGACACTTGTTGGCGCATGCCATCAAAGTGAATACATACATATCTCTCTTATAATATCAAGACGATAGAAATGTCACAATTGAGCTTGAGACAGATAATAGCCATAGTCAAGATTGAAATTGCTTGCATGCACTCGTGGAGCTTGCGCGATCTAGGATCCAGGCAACATACTTATAGTATAGCTGCGTCTCCATACTCAAATGTCCAAAGTTGTTGTATAGTGTCTAGTAATTAGGGTGACGACGCAGGATGGCGAGGCTCGTGGCGTTTGAACATGTAGATTCGTCGAATGCAAGGGCAGTTTTGCTATCGTGATGTAGTGGGTAATACCGTCAGCCTTCTGAGATGTGGGAGATGCATCAAGTTGCTGGTGTGACTGCCGGTTGTTTCACCTTGATCTTGGAACGCTTTCGAACAGCGTATAAGACATGGTTTCACTTTAAACCAAACAAGAAACACAAACTTTACAGTTCTAGGTAGGGACAGTCCTGTAAAGGCACAAACATGCAGTGACATTTGCAGACCTGAGCTAGCAGTGTTTACTCTCCCGCCAAGCTATTCGAGGCTTGGACCGAGATTCATGGCTCAGATCAACATGACCAAACTAGACTGAAGTTTCAATGACTATGGGGTCTCCTTACAGCGCCCCAGGTCCTGGAAGTACAGTAATTACTGCACTACTGGGGAGAAGATATGCACAAGCCGTGTGCATGCGTATTGACATAGTGCGCCCGATTTCCAGAGCGACGAGCAATGCAACACTGGATAACTCGGTGCTTAGTAGATACATCAAGAATAGCTGTCTTTAAAATTGGGGCAAGTAATCAATGACCAAGAAAAGTAATCCTCATAACCCTTTGAAACCACCAGGTGAGTGAGGGCTCTCCACACGCCCATACCAACCCAGGGTCAGAGTCAGTAGCCACTTTCGCTGTTACAGACAGGCCGCTCCAGTTTGCGGATTCCGTCTTCACATTTATCGTCGCTTGCCAAACAAGCAGCCGTCATTGTCATGCTTCAGATGATCTTGAGGCCTAGTTGGATTTCTTGTGTTGACCACCGAACCAATGCAAAACCACGCGACACTCGTAGACGTTGGAAGCTGATCCTTGTCGTGGGGCTCTCACTCAATCGAGCTGCACTACCGGTATGACAAGCGATCCGACTGCCTCGGGTTTCTCGTCTTCAGCACATGTACTAGACGGAGTGATGGACGACTTTTGGGCGAAGGCACCTCGGCCAAGTTTCTGGCCAGTTACTACCGACTTTTGGGGTGGATATTATTTGGCTGAGCGTGTAAGCCAAAAAGATATTATTGCCTTTAGTAACCATTATTTGCAAGGAAACGGCACTCTACGGAAGTTTGACGAGAGGAAAATCGGCCACGCTTTTACTGAGGATTAGCGTCTCTTCTCACCAAACTCATCCATCTGGATGACGCTGTCTTCTCTATGAATCCTTCTCCTCACAATGTTAATATTGAACTCCCCCCAATTCAACTTTCCTGTGTTCGTGATCTGTCGCAGCGGCTGCATCTGTTCGCTTCGCGCTTGAGACATCTTTTTCCACTCTCATGCCACGCTCTCCGGCACCCCGTCCTCGATACAGAATCGTGCGTAACGCGTTTGAGGGTATCAGCACTTTTGTGAGACATTGGTAGAATAGGCTGCATAAATATTAGCCTGTATTTGTGAAAGGATAATGAATCTCATTATTTCTCATCACCGCGAGGCGCTCCCCGTCGCTTCAAAGGGTCTTCCAAATTTTGACTATGTTTATTGTCACTGATAGTTGGTTAAGGAGTTTATTGCCATAAGTTAGTAGTTATGAAGTCCACAGCAAGGCAAGTCTGACACGTTCGTTCACAAAGGCCGCTTGTCTATGCTACAGCGGATATCTGTGGAACGGGTATTCTACCCTTTGCCTTCGTGTGCCGCCGAGGGTCTTCGAGAAAGTAACTCTCGCGCTGTTTTGCCGGTATCGACCTGGAACGCCAATGACGGTATAAGGGTCTTAGACAAGTAGGTAGTACTCGTCCCGTAAGATTCGATAATTCAAGATAAACCCCATTTGACAACCTGAACAAGGAGAATTATATAACAGGTCTCCGAGTCCACGTTGCGAGGATGAGCGACTTACATCGTTACCGGAGCCACTACTGCGTCAAATTCTTTTCTCTCAACCGGTTCATCTCTATCGTTGCGTTGCGGAAATGCAGTCGTGAGCAGTTATGGGACATGACTTCGAAATCCTCGTGGGCAGCCTTTACGAACACGAACTTTTCGGTTCCTTGGTCAAACTACGATGGGCATCTGTAGCAGTCAACTCCCCACAGTCTCCAAACCATGTAGTCATTTAAGAGGTATCTTAACATATTCTTCTAGTGTTGATCACACGGTTTTACCATCTTCTCCCAAGGCTAGAACGAATCTATCTCTTGCGGCGGGTAAATTGCCGATTGTAATGCTCAAATATATTGTTCTTGGCCAAGTGTAGCTGTAGAAACTATTAAGACAGTTGGGTCTTATCATTCATTGTCTCTGTCGTCGCTCGATCTCTATAAACGCTCTCCGATCTCGTTGACCTCTCCCTTTCGCCACCAAGTAATACAGAGTCCTCCTTCGCATTATCTTCATCCTCACTGGCCGGGTTCCTCTGGTCAGAGACAGTAATGACTCTGGAGTTGACATTGATGTGGTTATGCACACATCTGTAGCCGAGTGTGAGAGAAGTTGACATCCAGAGCAGTGCTAAGGGCGTCTTCTTTATCTTGGATGGCAGAATTCTGTCCTCAACCCGTATCACATCGGTTGGCCAAAGATACAATATTGCGTCTGCTCTCTCACTATTGAAGATCCCAACGCCAAAGTTTGCAATGAACCCCTAGTTGGTAGCGCTGATGACATCGGGGACGCGCTTCTGCATCATCGACCATCAATCAGAGGCCCACGACAAAAATCTGTCACGTACAGTGCAAATTCAGTACTCAGTCTTACAGATGCTGCTCTCCAGTAGTGGGGCACGTGTTCATCCTCATCCGAGCAGGTAGACCAACAAAACGGCAACCATCAAAATATCTTGATAGTCAAAGGTTGCGTTCCGCCAGAACGCAATAGTGGACGCCTTTGCTACTATAGATAGCTCAAATTTAATTAGCGACACGGTCCAGTTACCACTGTTCCGGCTTAAGTCACCACTACGCCATGTGAGCTTATCCTATCTTATCGTTCAACTACCATGCTAATCGCTGCCGATAACGACCATCACCAAACTCTTCACCCGGGGTGCTTTGTCGGATACTTTAGCGATACTTCCAACGGTCTGGCCATGGACTTAGATACAACCTATGGGAAACGACACCTGAGAGACTCAAAACTGGCTGTCTAGCCGTGTGCGTACGCTGAAGTGCATTTACAACCACAGTTGGCGGTCCCACATCCTCGGCATTCGCCCTTTGACACCTGCCCAAGCGAGTCAAAGGCATACATCGGCGATACTCAGCACCGTTACCCAGGCCAACGAGTTAGCTAGACGCCGATCTGCACGCTGAGAGCTCCACAAAGCAGCCACGGTCACAACGAGCCCAGCCAAGAAGGACGGGATGACAACGACCGGCGACAACGTCTTGACGGTTGCATTATAGCGACATCGCCGGGGCGAGGGTGATCTGCCGGAATCAACTTGACGCGATCCTGACCACCGTAGCAGATCAAGTCGGAACTCTCATCTGGACGACGACTGCGCACAGAGCTGACCTTCAGCTTCAGCTGGTTCAGACGCCTGTAACTGGTTTTTTTTTTTGGAATGAAATCGGGAGGCCCCGAGAGACCGCATCACCATGCGCCTTTGACATAGAATCAGGTAAAATACAGTCGTCTTGCGGCGGAGGAAATGATGGCGAGGCTCCGAAAAACATTAGCCGCCCAAGAAGCCCTCAGTTATCGAGCCGGGCCCTTCCTCTGTTCGTAGACAGACACGCCCCTCCACTGTTTGAAAGTAGACACGAAGTAACGTGGTGCACCCACCTACAACGACTCAGTGGCTATTATGGACAGTCGTTGCGCGGCTTTACTGGTCATAATGGGCGAGATAGTCTCGGACCAGGGTGTCTCAACACAGGTGTGTATCCGACTGGGTTCAAGTGTTCGGGGAGAGGTACCTAAGCACAGATATGACGTCCAAGCTCAGGGATGGCCAAAAGAAGTTGATGAGAAGTCCAGCACGCCAGAAGAAGTCTTGGTTCCATCTGGCCGTAATGGGAAGTGTGCGAACGACGGTCAGCAGACCCGGCAGCCGTATTGAACTCTCCTTCAACCAACTATGTACGGCCACTACAGACGCACCATTAGGTGGTGAGACAAAAGAACCGGGTAGCTATTCATGACATTTCCAGAACCAGAAGAGATCCTTAGAGCCCTCGCAGAAAGATAATGATACTTACTCCGCCGGGCTCAAGCCCAGGAGCTGCGATACACGTTTTCGGCGATTCTAGAAACAGGCCGAGGCCATTGATGTTGCTCAAAGCGGCGTCAATCTCGGTGACGACAAAACTGTTCTTGTCCCAGGACAGGACAGGGAGGTCATGAATATTCTGACAAGCAACCCTGATTCCTTGGTCGCGGTCAACGAAGACCTGGATGTTGATGAAGGCCGTCTTGACTAGGCTGTCTAGAATGTTAGTCTTTTATACGCGACGGTGTCTATTTTAATCTACCCTTTGACATAGTCCCTGATTGGCTTGAGACTGGCCGAGACTGGTTTTATAACAACGGTTAAAAGCAACCAGAGAGTTTATTTTACCAATGTTGCCGTGCTGCACTGCACGAGGTCGATATCAAATGTCATTTTCTTTGTCCTTGAGTGTTATTTTGTTGATCCACTCCTTTATTATATCGATCCGTGTAAGAGGATAGGCAATGAAAATACGTCCAGAGGTAGTAACAAGGATCAGCCCAGAAGGCTTCTCCTTGACAATGAGGTCACCCGGTAACCAAATATGAGATTAGTGGAGGACTGGGTATTAAGTATAACCCTTTTGACCAGACGAATACGATCAGGGAACTAGGGGTCATCTACCTGTTTAATCTGTGACGCACATAGTTTCTAAGGGGCTCGCTCGCACGCATAAGAATAATATTATGTACGCATTTAGTTCTCGAATGTTGGCAACGCGTGATGCGCTGAGAACACAAACAAGGAGTATGCAAAAGTTTACCAAGTTCTTTATTGAGGGCCTTGCCGGATCATGGCTGGTTGGTAAATACAGTACCTAGGTCCCATTCCTTCTCTTGCTCTTCTTTGAGCTGTCGGGTTTCCTTGTTTATCTGCTTGGACAAGTCTCGCAGCCACGTCACATCAAATTTCTATCATCAGCGCTTCACCTTCCAGGTCTCGTCTCGATTCAAACACAGCTATCGCCCGTGTTCCTTCAATACGTTTGCCAGTTCTACTAGATGAGGCATCGTCAGGGAGGTGCCAGGTCTCTTGCCGTGGCCATCCGCTCAGTCATCTCCGATTTCTTCTTGGTCATCATGACTTTAAAACAGCCTGTTCTCTATGCTATGATGTCGGAGACTACTTCACTCACGTTCCCAGAAGCCCCCTTGCTAGAAGCTGGTGGCTACACATGGAAAGCTGCGGTCAACAAGAATTCGCGGCCTCTTCCTCACCTGAGCTAGAGACACATGGGAACCTCCCAAGAGTCATTCCAAGGGCTGAGCGACCCGGGAGCAAGCTTGCGCAGCGATGCCGCTAGTAGGTCCCTAAGTAGTTGCCTTGTTGAATTCCTAACGAATTCTTGGAATGGGCTGCAGACAACGCAAACGACCAGGTGGTTTCTGCCCTTGGGGGTAGTGACTACAAGTACACGTATCCAACATGGCCGGTTTCGGTTTCGCCCCCTGAACGGTGAAAGCAAGCAAGCTGCCAGAAAGCGATAAAAAGCTACGCCGTCTGTGTACGACACCAGACATCGTGGTCTGAACAAGCCCCCAGAAGTAGATCCAACTCGCTCCGCATGCCGCAAAGCCTGCTACGCGTGCTAAGAAGCGCATGAGGTAGGTTTGATATAAGGCAACTTGATGACATGTACTTGCTTCACAACGATGCCTTGGGTGATCATGAAGCTGATTGCCCCATCCTGGAATAGTTGCTGTTCGTACTTGAAGACATCTTTCTCGAAATCCAAGATGTCTCTGCCCGTTGGGCCAGAAATAAACACTCGACCCCAAGAACTCGGGTACGAGAGAAAAGGAAGGACTTTGTACTGTATTAAAATGACTCCGTTACTTCAGAAAGAGTAGGGATTGTCCTTTACGCCTCTGATGCCCTTCATTGGCCTGGCCGAGTCAGATTGCGACAACCACGCCTAATAAAGCCGGGGGCAGTGACATTGCTCTTGCAGGCATGAGACAGCCTCTTTTTATGTCGAGTCTCGCGAGGAACAGAGTCATTGCCCTCCCATCGTGAATGACATACTGGCTGGACTTGATAGCGATGTCTCGTCCGACCTCAAATACCCAGCCCTGGAGCTCACGACTTATCTCCGCACCCCTCATTCCTTGTCTCCATCCCACCTTCTGCCGCACAACAAGACCCCCTTGTGCTACCCAAGCCTCAGTCTTTTCGCTAGTATATCTCATAGTCGCTTTCTGGCTCACATCCGGAAAGACAATTGTACCAAGGCTGTGGTCTGATAACTTCTGCCATGATGAACGGCCAAAAGAACAGGGACCAGAGCAGGGCTGTGAACCAGCTCGGCTGAAAGTCCCCACATTGATCCTAAGAGATATAAATCATTAGCTTTTAGTTTGTGTTCGTATGTGATGCAACGTGGATGAATAAAATTGTCTTCATCAAGCACTTTGTTCTTTGTTATAGTAGAGCTGAATACCCAGAAAATTAGATAGCCTTGATCAAGCAGGAAAACGATGTTCTCTGTATAAGGCAGACACAGGGCTCAAGCCAGCCAATAAGAGTTGCCAGGGCAACTCCAAAGAGTTCGGATATGAGTTTAGCTAATTAGACACAAACCAGGTTGGAGGTGTCAACTAGTCGTCACAGCTACAGCACATACTGCCATTGGTCAGGGTCCGAGGGCCTCTCCCAGGTGGTTGTGACATGCTGGCCGAATGGGATAAGGTTGCAAGAGATTCCCTCATACTCAACGGGAGATGATTATCAGACACGGTGAAATCTAGGAAGTCTTCGCCATCATCTGAGCCATCCGTCTCCATTAGATGGCGGTCTTTAGCGAGGCGCATCAGCTGGCAGCCAAGGCGAATGAAGGAAAGACGATAGTATATTCAGCTCGAGGAATGTATTGGCTGCCTCTTGGAAATCCGAGGAAAAAGCGACCTCTGTACTGGCAGGCTGAATACCGACACCTTGATGATCTTACCATGGCACAATGACATCCCAACCTCGGGCTTCAGCTCCAAGCAGCCGGACTGGCGCCATCACGACGGTTCTCCCCGCACCAGCGTAGCCTCGTCCTGGCTCTTCTGAACCACGGCCCGCACGCGCTCGTTGAAATCCCCGTCCAGCTCCGGTACCCGGCCCTTGTCGACCTGGAGCTGGGCCCGGTCTTCCACTCCAACCACATCCTGCAGTTCCTGCACTACCCAGACACGACTCCAGTAAGGTCGCCTAAAGAGTTTAGACAACTCTGTGCCATGATCTGATTTGTGTGGTCTAGTGCTCGCTACCGGCGAAGGCTTTGTAAGCCTTGATATCCATAAGCTCATGACAAGGAGAGATGTGCTGCTCCAAATTACTTCCTTGAGCGCTTGAGCTTAATCAGGTCAATTTGAGGCCTGTCGCTCAGAACCTATGCGTAATGAGGCTACCAGATGAGCAGGACATCCCCCGAACGAAAGAAGGAGGCGACATGAGTATTATCGTCGAATACGGTGACCAAATCGCGGATCTGCGGAACACGGTATGTGTGCAGCTTCTCGCCAAGCAACTTGTGGCTATAGGAGACCTACAAATTAAGGATGATATCGCCAAAGGTGGGTGCCCACAGCCTGTTTGGCTGACCGAGAGGACGAGGTCGAATAACTAACTTTCATCTATAGCGCACTTCTGGTTGGCCTGACGGAGTCCACCAAAGAAGAAGCACAATCCGAGACAGAGCAAGAGGTTGGTGAGAATACTTCCAAGGATTTCGGCTTGGATGATGGGAATGAGGCACAAGATTGCTTCCGTGGTTTTGATAGCAGTTCCGACGACAGCTATCACCGACCCTGCGATGCCCAATGCTTCCGCCATGATGGTCTACCAATTGTCGTCTCGAAAGATCTCCTGGTTTTCTGGTTGAGTTCTATGGCAGAATTGTATCTTGGTACGCCAGACTTGAGCTTTGCATGCGACAAAATGCAGATTGGCCCCATCGAATTCCAAGGTGATGCTAAAATATTGAGGATCTTGATATTGGGACGCTGATGAGAAGCTCACTCCGAAAGGCGCGCCCCTACGTCATGTCCATCGTTAGAGTCAATGGCGTCTGCAAGTCGACTTTGGGGTGAATTATCCGAAGCCGTCATCGCAAATGATGCCTCTCAAGTTGTCTCGCTTCTAGAGGACGGCGCTGACGCCAATGCCGGCTTCACTAACACCCACCATCTAGTTTTCGGTTATCTTGCTTCTACTGCAACAAAGAACACAATGTCTTAACACATCATAGCATCATAACCAATGCTAATACCTAACACCCACTGCTTACAGGGTCTTCTAATCGAGTCAAGATGCCGCATCAGGACCCGTGCAAGGGCCTGACGTAAGCTTTTCTTTCCCATAACTACCCGAAACCCCTTTCCACTTCCGCTGCAGGCTTTCGACATCGTCGGTCCCCTTTATGGTCATCTCCCACGTGAAACTTGGGGGCCCTGGGGCGGTGGCTTTAGCAAGAGCACTATGCTATCGATGGCAACAGATTGGCTGGACGAGCTACCCAAGGGTTTGGCTGCCCTGCTATAAGCTCTGAGGTTCTGGAATTCTTCAAGTCAAACTATACAGCCTCTCTATCGCTTAGCAACAATAATTCGTTGGGACTTTGAGCTGGTAATTGGTATTGAATCTCGCGGAGTTTAGGATGGGAGTTTCCCAACCTAAGGCGGTATTTTCTGGCTAGGTTGCAGATGTAAATTCTCGCTGGTCCTCCCTGTAGAATTTAAAAAGCTTCTTTAATTCTAGCTGGATTATTCGGGGCATCTCAGACTCCGGGGCAAGACGTTTCAGCTTAGCCGCGGTTTTGTGTTCGGAAAGACTGCACTCCCCACACGTGACGACGATTCGCAATGCTCATGAATGGAGCAGCCATATGTATACGAGAATATGTCATCTTGTCCGGCCACAGGTAGATTCCCTTGCGAGTCTTTCCTCGAAGGAAGTCATTTGGTGCAAAGCCACAGTTGTAAATGTCTAGAATTCCTGAATCGACACGAAGAACAATGCGGCATAGGTTGTATTTATAATAGTAAGAGAGCCAAAGAACCAGCTGGGGTGTTACTCTCTTTGTCGACGTCATGAATCCTTGCAGCATTCATTCGGTCGGCTCTTGCACCTTCCTCTGCTACCCCGTCTCAGCGCAGTGGACTGGCCTAGGGAAATGCGGTGCCTACATTCCCATGATTCAATCCTTGATTGCGACCAACCTTATCGAGGCCAGCAAGCAGCAGTTCAAACATCCGAGCTCTGGCTGACCAAGAATGGAAACCAAAGACGAGTTCCAAAAGAAGAACACCCAGCTTAGGCAAGAGGCCACTCGCCCTTCTCGCACATGGCCTGGGCAGTGCCGGTAGGGTCCTGGTAGCCCAGAGGGTCTATAGTTGATGATGTGTTAAGCAGCAAGAATGAGCCCGCTGAGTCTTCACGTAGGTTCGTAACAACAAGCCTGCCCTGCCACTTTCGTGCTTATCACCCAACGCTCCTTGTCCCTTCGACTTACAATGATAACTTCGTGTTTTTTGCCAGCAAGGATGGCTTCTGCGATAGTGCGGCCAACTGTGCCCGTACCACCAGCAACAGCGAGATCACCCACGTCGAGGAAGAGATCAGCCGTTTCCGATCGAAAAAAGTCAAGGCCAAGGCCAGCGCGTGGATCGACCTGTCCAAACCGCTTCCCTCTGCTGCGCCCAAGGAGCAAGGCAGGGGTCCTTGCGCATGACAGCCTCGACCTGGTTGAGTTCCTCGGGAGTCATCTGTTGACGGTCAGAGAGCTGCTAAAGATGCTTTTATAGCTTTCCTTTAGCTAAGGTTATCACCTTACTTTCTCTAGGTTACCTCCATTAGTTTTAAAGCCATCTTACTTATTTTGATATTCATACCCTTGTTATCACCGACTAAAACGGCCTTGAACTTACGTTATCCCTTTCTCATAGCCACCACGCGCAACACATCCTCCTGCTTCCCTTCCATTACCTATCTACCGTTTGTCGGTCCCATTCGTCGCGACTGCTTCGTTGTGTCACAAACACACCCCCTTCTCCGCAAGAACCTGGTTTGTTCAAGGGCACGGAAAAATTCAAAATCACGCCCTCGGGAGCCAATCAGCTCCCCCCCCCCTTTCCTCGCATGTATCTCAAGCTTTTATGCACCCCAAGTCTCGGCGAGACCGATGCTCCGGAGGCGGCGATGTAACAATTCGGACGGAGCAATGAGTAGGCCGGATGATACGCCAATTCAACACGCTAGGAAATAAGGTTAATGGCAGATAGGTATCGAGGGCTAATAAGGATATCAATGAATCGAGACTGGTTCTCATCAAGCACTGAATGGAGGACCTCCCGGTCGACAAAATTCCTGATTCTGTCGACAAGGATGATATGCAGAATAGTTCCAAATGATGGGCTTCAACCCGTGGTTGCGCAACAGACACGGGAATTGGTTGTCCTTAAGTACCTGTCGTATTTCCTCCATGAATCCAACTTCTTGCATCTAAAGCTCGCCATTCCACTCTTGTTCCCGATCTAAGGCATTCGGAATCTTGATCTCGTCGAGTGTCTTGTTTAGCTCTGTAATCTCAGTCTTGTGAAAGACGGCGCTCAAACCTACCAGAGGGCGGCCAAAGGACTCGCCATCTTTGCACAACGCTCGTCGAGTGAATCACTGTCCAGCGGCACCGCCGGCCTGGGATATTTGGCAGCCTTCCAGCCTTTTCAAATTCCAGTTTCAAGTTATCGTTGGCAGTCTTCTTCTTCCTCGGTGACAACTTTGGCGCGCGCTCAGAAAGCTCAGCCGACGAACGTTTTCGATATCCAGGGCCAGAGCCAGAGCCAGAGCCATGCTCATGTCCCTGCGCAGATGCGTATCCTTGAATCGAGACACGACGTCGAGGGCTCCCGTCAACGGGAATAATTGGCGTACGAGAGTGGGGGAGACGACGAGGAAGATGGGCGGCGTAGCGAGCGAGACGGGAGGATGGGGCCAGCTAAGGGTGGGTGCAGGGCTAGAGGCGAACAAACATGAGCTCTTGACATACACCATTTGCTTTCTGGAGATCATTATCCCTTCCTATAATCTTCGCACAGTTCTATTCATATATTTTAAGACGCTTTGGCGGCAAAAGTGTTCAAGAGTTCGAGAAGGCAACCTTGCGGGTCGTGTTCAACGGAAAATGACCGTAAAGGCAATCAACGATCTCGAAAGCCTGCAGCGGAAGTGTAAAGGGGTTTCGGATGTCTCGTATATTAGAGTTAAATGAAGATGGGCTTGGGCGAATATAGAAAATGCGAAACGGATGACGGAGATATCCGTAGATAGGCTATCATAGGGTTATCGTGCCTCGTGGTTGGCTGCCTATGTTCACCTTACTGTGATTGACCATTTTCTATATATTCCGTGGGTATTTTAACCACAGGCGCAAGCACCCACTTTCGAAATTGTCTCTGCCGAGAGCAACTTTGACAAGGTAATCGAAACGGAATTTCTGCGGCCGGGGGAGAGACCCAAACCATTCAACCTACCATTCATGGCTAAACACATAGTTCCCTAAGGTGAGGACTCCAAAGTTAGGTATCCCTTGACCAGCAATCAGTACGCCCTCATTCCAGCAAGCTATGTACTCTAAACCACATGTTGACGCTAACAATTCTGTAGTTGCCTATTCGCTCGGCATCTACCTCTTGAACTTATTCCTGCAGAAAACGGCAGGGCACATGTCACAATTCGGCATAAATCCGAAACTTGATTGTATCGAGTAATTCGTAAGGCTATGGGACTGTCAATTGCTTCAGCCTGCGCGGCTTGAAAAGAACCCGTTTCTGCTCCATCTCAAGCTGCTTAGTGCTAGCGAGGAACCTATTACATTTTTCCTCTACTAGATGTTAGACCTACCGAACTCACATGCTAACGCTTTCACGGTACTCACCTTCGTCGATGAACCTTCGTCCAGTTTGCCAACCTTCCAGAGATCATAGACTCCTGACGCTGATCGAGAGAAGACGTTACTCATGCCAGTAACACAGCCGCTGCCACCGGCATGTAACGTTGGTAGCAGATAGTCGCTGCTACCGCCGAGAAATCGACCCATGTACTGCTGATGTCTCTCACGGCACTTCTGCTGCTTCAAATTTCAAGGAAAGTCCCATCCGAACGGAGCTTTCAGCCCATCTCGGCATTTTTGGGACCTCAACCCGGAGAATTGTGAACATTGAGGGCTTCCTTGGTTCGCAATGGTTTCTATCACCAGCAAGGCACCATCTTCTTTCCTTGCCACTTCTGTCCGGTTTGTCGAGCCGAGGAAGACGAGGAAGATGTCGGCAGAGCACATGGCTGTGAGGTAGAAGGTGAAGCTTTAGGAGTCTATCTAGAATGGGAGATTGTTAGGAGAATAGGTGGTCTTTAAGGAGAATTATCTTGGTCGTTTTTTATGATAGACTGAGGAGGACATCTACAACCCCAAGTCGTCGCGCCACGCCGCCACTGACGGCGCCTACTTTGGCACATCCTTCCACAACATCCTCTTCCAGGTCTATCCCGCCCTCATCCCCACAAAGAGCCCCATCAACAATGATGTGCAGCATACCTGATTGAAGCATTGGCCATTAATGTAGTCCCAGGGTTTGGCAAGGGAGCACTGGAAAAACGAAGCAACGACTGACGATGCCGCCCAGGCGCCGATCAGCCCTTCGGTAGCCACAACTGATCTGTAACTGGCTCACCGCCTCTCCCCTCAGAGGTTGACAGCTCCCTGGGGGTTGCCTCTCACTCTTTCTCTTCTGGCTTCTCTGCAGGATGGGCCCCTAACTTCCCCTCCAGCTGAAGTTCGCCTGTATGACGCATTGGGGGGTGGTTGAATATTGCGAGCTTGTCGTAGGGTTCGGAGAATGCAACGAGTCTGGGACTACTGATGGGGTCCGGCTTGCTAGATTGCCTTCGATACGGATAGGATCCGCCTGATATTGGTTCCCCGGGTTGACCTTCCCCAGACCTTTGTTTTGCGACGTAGTTGCAGGCGGCTCTCCATGATGCGCTGGGAACCGAGATCGCCCGCCTCCTCAGTTCGAGAAAGTAGGGCACCAACGTAGGTCCATTCGACTAAGTCCTTGGGACCCGGTCCGGCCGTGGTCTTGGGGCCGTGAGTCCGTCCCGGTTTAGTCTTTTGTTGGCGAGCGGATGCGATGGTTGCTGGGTTGTCGCTAAAGACGTTGGAATTTCTGCACCGGGAACAATGGGATTTCCACATCGAGGTTTTATCTTCCAGGAACCTCTGACCCCTCTGCGGCCGGGGAGGTGGAATTTTTGCCTGGAAAATAGGGCATTGTCCTAGGCCACAGTATGTCTTCTTCTTGAACTTCCGGTTCTCCTGCCTGAGATAACCTCTCATTGCTCCAAACCGTCGATAGCTTCTATAACAAGTGCGGAGTTTGGGAGGAAACAAGTACCCGAGTACGATGGCTGTCTGGAGAGAGTTCCTGAAGTATTTATAGAGAGCGAGGGTTTTAAAAACGCCTATTTGTACTGTATTCGAGTACGAGGCCTGGCTCTGACTCTGTCTCTCTCGCACATACAACTGACGTCTTGAACCTCAACCCTAGGCATCTCCCATCACACACCTTGGTCAAGGGACCCTGATGATGTAGAAACTCTGAAAACTGCATTTATGGTTAAAATGATGTTCTCCACTCACGAAAAGCTTTGCTAACATAATGTCTCGGGGTCTACTGCTATCCTTGCACCCTCCCCAAGGCTCTCTAACTCCCTGCTCCCGGCGCCATGCCGAAAGGGCCTCCCTGCTGCATGTAATGCTTGGAAGAACATTGAGGGCTCAAGGAACCTGGACGTTGTTCAAGGAGAGCAATAGAAAGATGGTAGAACACATGGAACTTGGTGAACTGTATTTCTTCATGGTTCGACTCGATCAAGAACCCGGAAATTATTAGCTTAGGTTCACAACTTTCCTGAAACCTTTCGAACCGCGACAGCGTCAATACTGCCGCCGCCTCTTTGATGGGAGGCTTCGGCCTCACGGACTCCAGCCTATAGTTCGTGGACAAAGAGGGCCAATCTCATGCCATTGGCTATCTTCACCCCGACCAAAGTGTTGACATCCACCTTTCCTCTCCCCAGCGTATTCAGGGCCGGCAGCTGGCTCTCCACATGTCGGGTGTCCGAGCCACGTGGACGATGATCTGCTCCGTGAGACTCTCCACGTTGGATCCTCTATCTCGCTGTTGCGCAGTGCCGCAGAAAAGGAAGTCTCAGCATCAGAAGGTGCTGATGAGTGGAGGAGGATTCCGGCTGAGGCAAAGAGTAGGCTTGTTGTCGGGCTCCTGGAGATAAATGACGACCTCCTTCCACTGCCATCGACCCTCCACGCCTCCTGGCGCTGGACACGCAACTCGCCCAATTAGGTAGGAGATTTCGGTCAATATGAACGAGCTGTACAAGTTGGCCTCGGAGGACAAGAAGAACAAGCCCGCAGCCGAGAGAGCCGTGGAATCGACGTAAGCTTTGAGACGCCCCTTCTTGTATCACTTCGTGGGAGCTACCTGGAGTAAACAAGTTCCGCAAGCACATACTAGAGACTAATGACGGCACCCACCCAACCTCTTGAGTCCTGGCAACGAATCTCTGCTTTACCAATCTGTTCGGCCTGAAAACGTACACCACACGCGATGAACCCGGTGTCTGGGAGCCCACACCCGCCGGGCAGCCGGCGCGCAAGATTGCAGCGTTACCAGGAAGGCGATGCCCTTGGCGCTGTCAAAAATGTCACGAAGGTAGAATTCAGTGTTGTTTCGCGACATGAGAATGGCTTCCTTACAGACGAGACCGCCAAAAACTCCGGTCTTTTCAAGGAGTACAGAACTACAGATGAGCAGATTGTGGCTCTAAAAACATGCATCGAAGGGGGTACAACTGTGGCTGACGCTTCTTGTCTGGTCAGGTATGGTAAAGCGTGTTCACGGGATAAGCTGTGCGTTGAAGAGGCGAACCTCGGGGTTCGTGAGCCGCAGAGCCGTGCACCCATTAACTCTGGCTGGCGGTGCCCTGTTCCTGTCCAACTCGCTGTTCAACGTGGATGGTGGCCACCGCGCCATCAAGTACCGGAGAATAAACGGTGTTAGCAAGGAGATCTACAGCGAAGCACAAGATGGTTCCATTGGGATACTTGCCGATGGCAATCGGTAGTTCAAACAGGTCGGGCTGATATCTCAAGCCCCAGCCGTTTTCTGTATCCTCGAAACTCGCCAAGGCTAGCCGCTGCGATCTAAGTTCACATTAGGGTGGCCCAACTTTCCCAAAGAAACACGCGTACCTCATAGAGTCCCAGTATCATGGCGACATCGAATGAAAGGTGTTCATAGTAGCACACGTGCTTTCTACGCCTTACGGCGGGTATGCGTAGAACTCTTTGAAGAAGTATGATGGCATGACCAATCTCTTCCTCTTCTGAGGCAATTTACCAAATAACCTTGCCTTCCTCGGCGTATGTGTTAACTCGCTTGTTTTGCCTTTCATAGGGGCCGAGGATTAACAAGCTTCGGAACGCACACCAACCCAGCGTCGCTAAAGGGCTGCAAAAAACTCTGGATTCTCTGGATGTAGACTATCTTGATCTTTATGTAAGTGTAATGCTTTCTTGTGAGTTTCACATTGCTACAAACTAGGCTCACAACTGGAGGAAGTATGCAGATAGAGGCTACGCAGACAACAAAGATCTCATCCTTGGCTTTGTAAACAACAAAGACAAGCTTTATGGCATCGAATGGGGGATCTGCATCGAGCCACTGCCATACACCAACCAACGGCCTGAGTACTGTGCCGTAGAGTTATGGCCGGATACAAACAAGCATACAAACCAGAAGGACGAAGGTATCTGAGTAGGCGCAGTAGGAGGCAAGCATCTTCTGGTGGAGGTTGTCGCTAATAGGGTTGTGCGACTTGGCAGCGAGGATGAAGCCGGTGGGGATCGGCTTGGTGCCCCAGGCACGTTGTCGAGCTACTTCTTCCCATTTAGCTCACCTTCAAATGCGGACTTGTAATTTGCCGTAGTTGTCGTGAGCCAACTGCTGGCTGAAGCCTCGATGTTGGTCAGAAGAGACTCGATCTAGAGGAATAAGAAGAGGTTCTACGGGGAGAGAGCAATGGCGAGTAGGAAGGGGAGTCTGGGTGCAGGTGAAGGCGTCAACTTCTCCCCTATCCGCCGGACGAGTGGATTGAGACACCTGTACTTGAAGTCAAGTCCGAACCTCGGTTCTTCATGCCCTGGGCTACTGATGTCCCGGGATCTTCAGCCGGGGTGCTGTACAGTTCCGATCTCCGCTACTTTGCTCACATGTGCAATATTAGACGCCAAAAGCGAGGAGGTGTTCGCAAATAGGTAGGTGTTGAAGATTTTAACTTTGCCAGGCTGACAATAGAAACAGCCATCCAAACAGCGAAGGCTATGCCAGCCCTCTTGGAGTGGTTTACGTCGGACACATGACTCGATTTCTGCTGTACAGCTCCATCCTCGCCGAGGCAATATCCGAAATCATGGATGAGCTCCTTCAAGTCTGCTGCGACGCTTGTGCCACCTTTAGGGCTCTTTAAAAGAGATAACACCTGCCCAAACACTGGTTTGATGTACGTCCCCAACAATAAACAAGAATAGGGCGAATGACGTACTGATGTTTTCAAGATGCTCTTTATCTTCCAAATAGGTGTCACGATGATCTACATCGTCCGGCGCTAGGCCACAACGATATCAAAGACTGTGGACCGTTCTATTCGAGACTGTACGGCAATACTATCCATCTTTTCTGATCGATCGCAAAAAGCCGACATATACCGCGATTGCATGGACCTTGTTGCGAGTAGTGTATCCAGAGGTTCCCAGCCTGGGGTTATCGACGCGGCATCAAGACAAGGGCTTTTACTTTTAGTGAGCCAGGTCGAAGAAACCAGTCTTGCTTCGCATATACATCCCAGTTATTAGATATATGTGATAATAGTACAATCAGTAGTACTTAAATAGGTACTCATGATCTTATTTCCCTGCACATGTCGGATCTGTCGTCCTCTGACTGTAGCAGTGTCGCTTCTGGCAGATCATCTCCCTCGCGGTAGGGCTTCCAGCCCCGACACAAAGCCGGCGTGTCGAGATCAGGCCCATGGACATTGAGGACAAGGATATGCCACAGACCTTGCGCGGCTTTATCACAGGCATCCAAACAATTGCATCGAGACTTTTTTTCGTGCCGGACCCGTTGAGGGCAAACAGCAAGCGTTGATGCTGTCTTTAGAAACCTGCCGATCACTCTCGACCTGAGATCACACGACTCAAAGCGTCTCGTCATGCTCTTGTAGCTTTTCCACCCCACGTCTGTTGCTCCCCTACCCCGAAAGACAACATCGGGGCGCAGAAGGCGGACAAGACTATCATGATGGACATTTTGCGGATAAAGGACAACGGTCTGGATGAGGCAAGCTGGTGCCCATGTGCATGCGCCCCTTCTGGAAACAACCTTCTTTCGTCGTGGGCCATGGGGGAAGAACGTATTTTCTATTCATGGTTGGTGCCCGCATTCTACTCTCGCAGACGTCGGACTAATCAGGATCAGCACGTCAACTGGGATCATTCGGCATTAACAAAATGGCCGGAAAGAAGATTGACTTTGCTCTCCGTATGGATCCTAGCTCCGATCCAGACACGATCGCGCTAGTTAAGGAGCTGTTCCGAATTAGAGGATCAATCAATCACACAAACCTTGCCCCCTGGAGAAAAACCCCGTCTCGGTCTGTACCGAGGCAAAACGACACGATGGGGCTCTAAGCGCGCAAACGTCCAGGTGGGGGGTCTGGCAAGCCGTGCAGTGGGGGGTTCCAGAAAAGTTCGGTGGCTCGGATGCCCTCAAAACCTCGAGTGTCTTCCAGGTCTGCTCGGTGTCGCCACCAATGGAGTGTTGTTGATGACCAGCTATAAACACGGCAAGACGGCAAGCCGCTCCTCTGCGGGAGTTGGGCTCCTGGAACGACACTGACAAGGATAGATTCTTTGGGTAGAGCGTTTTGTCGGGTTAACGCAAACTGTGTTTGGAGTCTTCCAGATATTGAAAGGGTTTGGGAAGCTACAGACGTGGTCACTTAATTCTTTCTAATCTTGGTATAAGACCCATGTCTTGAAACCTGCCGGTGACCTCATGCAGGCGGACAAGACATGCGTGCAAACTGGTATGCAAGGGTCAGGGTGGAGGAAGGAGAAGACTGTTTAATGGAACAGAGGCTCCAACAAGCTGGGGTCTGGGACACATATAAGCCATTGCATTATGAGATCATCATCCCCACAACAGGCACGTAGAGGCATGCGTTATGCAGCTGCTCCTCCACAGCTGGTCAGAACTTGGACTCGGTGGTCTAGAGAAACAAGGGCAGACCTAAATGTCCATGTATAGCTATACAACTATCAGTCGACTTGATTGTGGGACCAGAGAACAAGGTCTTGGAAGCCCATCGCCCGTGACGAAGCCGAGTCATCTTGATGCGTAGTGGCAACTTGCCGTCACAAGAAGTAGTAGCAGTAGTTGGGGTTTTCCTCATAGCTACTTAAGTAGCAACTCAATTATTATACAATCTCACCCGCTTCATCTTCATTTCTCAAACGATCTTCCAGCACGAGACCCATGCCAACTCTTTCCCATGACTTCCTCTGAGAATCTTTTTCAACAACCAGAACACAGTATAGCTATGAGAGCTTCTCCCTTTGCCTTCCCAATATGGCGCATTGAAAATTTGCCCGGGCCTTTACTTCTCCATCGAACCACAGCTGTATAACCTCAGCGCCGTGCTGATCACGTGTGACATGCGTAAATCCTGGGCCATTAGGCGATATCCCATTGTCTCGAAAGCTTCGTATCCGAGCTATCAAGACAGAGCGGGTAGTCTTCGAATCCTCGGTAGTATTGCTTGGTTCATCCTTCTCGTTGCTTGGTCCATCCTTCTGAATTGCAACCGTTCGGCTCCATTCAATGCTTTGCCCAAGATCTGGGAAGTTGATCTCTCCGTCATACGCCATCCAAGACCATGATGGAGGTGCAGGTAAACAATCCTCGGTGAAAGGTATTCGCTTCAGTGGCTCGACTTCCATCTCTCTCGACCGTTTCCAGAACAAACTTCTGTGTCTGAAACAATCAAAGACACCATACTCGATACGAGTTTCGAGATGTTCGGTCAGCGCTGTAGCTAGCGAGTCAATCGCAATGGGCCTGTCTGTCTTCTTGGCAATGCCCAATGCTGAATACTGTGCGAAGAGAGATTGAAAGAGGCGGATTCGAGATCCGTGAATACGGTCATCAATAGAGCGAGGAAATTCCGGATCGCTCAAGAAAGACGCTTTTTCACTATACCGTGAGATTAGTCGGTGTAGAGAATGCACGGCTTGACTGAACCTACTTGGTCATGTATGTGAGAGTTTCGCAGCGCACTCCGCCGCCACATTCCCAATATGTTTGGGCTTTGGTGAAATGGATCGTTCGACGTGACAGGGCCCTTTCTTGCAAGACCCATGCCCTTGAATTCAACACGCCATTATCCACGTCCCGTGGGATATTGTCGACAGCTGTAGAGATGTAGATTTGGCCATGTGACCTCATGTCCGCTATCGCGTATGTCCCGGTCGTGTGTCTTCCCAAGAACCCCTCCGTCGAACCCTTAGCGGAAGAGACAGCAATGGTACAGTAAGCATTTCTGTAGACCTCTTTCATCGTCTTGGCCTCGTCTTTCCAGTCTTCAAGGGAATCTTGAAGTATGCAAAGCGAGTCAATCCAGAGGTAGGTCTTACCAAGCTCTTGAGTGACCGTGATTGCACCTTGAAAGGTAGGCGCCTCAACCCGAAAGCCTTTGCTCCTCTCGGCTCCGTTCTTGCGCGTCGTACACCAACGTTCTTTCTGATCAGTGGTGAGAATGCCCCAACAATGTCACAGAGCAACATAATGACTTTTTTTCAGGTAGCTGCTTGCTGTCAATGAGGCGGACGGTGTATAGATCGTCCGTGTATCGTGTTACGTCGATGACTCGAGTTGGCATTCCATTGACTGCCATATCGGGGCAGCAACTGCCCCGCTCCGAGCAACCGCCACTGTCACAAAGACGAACCCATGCGTTGATCAGATCGAAATGATGCGAGCTGCCCGATTGTAGAGGTATGGGCAATCCTGGCAGTATTGGGTCTGACCTTGTCTGGTTGTGAGCGTGGATGGCGCAAATTCAAATCCCAGGTTATAGTTCGAGAAGGTACTCGAGAAACAAAAAACCATATCTCTCTCTCTCAGGTGATCTGAGAAACTTCGAAATAGCGTGGCAAAGAGCACAGGTGTTTTCTGTGTCTTGAGGCGGAGCGGGGGTGGCCGATAAATCAATTTCCAGACATCAGTTGCATAGAAGTAAAGAAGGGTTGTTCTGGGGTGTCCAACCCGGCATAAGTTCTTCTATGGCGTCTCCGTAAAGTGCAGTATCTCGTTGCCAGCGCCATGTGTTTCGAGCAAAAAATCTCTCGAAAACCTCCCGAGTTGCTGGTGTGCGATCATAGATCGCAGGTTGATCCCGCCCTGCCTTGGCAAGAATGGCCGCGACTTGCGGTTGCTGGGCAAAAAGGTCTGCTATGACCGACACAAACTCTTGGGAGCGATTTTGTTGATGATGTTGACCTAGCTCGGCATGGAGGTCCTCCAAGATATACTCGGGGTCACTCATCATAGATCTCGACTGGTAGGGTAGGTAAACGTGAAGAGGGAAAACAGCCTCGCGTTGCTAGTCTTGGACAATTGATGAGAGTGATGCAACAAGGCCACAAGGGGAGAGACCGCGCCCTGGCCAGATGTGGTAACGGCTCAATGAAGGGTGGATGGGGCAAAGGGTAGTGAGGAAAAGAGCCAAAGATGATGGGTTGTCTGAGTTTCGAGTCGGCTGGCCACTGTCGATATTTAAGGTTCATGAATACAACGGTAAACGTCTGAGAAGAAGGTTGCTGTGTCTTTCCTTGTCTACCTTGGCTTCGAGGCAGTCCTCAACAGATGCGGCCCCTCTCTCCCGTCTCCCTCCGGTCCCCCTGCCCAACCAAACAAAATGCAACCTAAACATTTCAGACATGAGACAACAGTTCTTCCCACGAAAAAAGAGAGGAGATAACAAGAGCCGATCCCATGCGAGTGCCAAGCATCGGTGAGGCTGACACAGTATTTCAATTTGATATTAGTACTGTACACCCTCGAGTCCTTTGTTCTCTCCCTCCGGGCCAGGGGGTCAAATACCGTATAGTGCTAGCTGGTGCGCTCGATCCCATGAATCGCCCGCCTCGAGCGAATGCCCTCAACAAGAGACTCTTGGGCTTAGCGTGCAATCAAGGCTCGGCCCAAAACTCAGTCTTGCCAGGCCGCGCCTGCTGGCAGTATCATGAGTCAAAACCAAGATAGATCCTTGATTGCCTGTGGTGATGTCTGGTTTTGTCGGGTTATTCGTATTGAGATCTGGATATCTCTGGTTATATCTAGTTCTCTTGGGTTATATGTGGTTATATGTGGTTATATGTGGTTATATGTGATTATATGTGATTATATGTGGTTCTATCCTATACGTCATTGACGCAACAATCTTGCCGGTCCCTTGAAGCGTGTCGCGCAGAATAGTCCCTTGGTCATAGCAGTAGCTTTGTGTAGACGATGAAGTCATTTTTCTTCTCGGATGAATGGGGGTGACCTGTGAATGATATCTCGAGTACTTTTTGGACAGGAAAGTGCTTTCGGGAAGGAAAGGAACTACGTTGCTTTCGCATATCGCGCCCGGAGTTCACAAGGACAACCTGGTCTGGCGTGAGGATATATTCCTTGTGAGGCCATGCCGTAGGCATTGTCATGTCCTCCCGGCTGACATGAATTGCAATGTCTGGCTGCTGTCCCGACGACTGCTTGCCTTGTGATGTCCTGGTGCCGGCGCGCCTACTAAATGCGGTATAGAATGAGCCAGCTCGCACTGGATGCCTGCTCGGGGTTTCAAACGGTTTCACTGTGTCAACGTCCGTGTTTAATTCCGCCTCTTGTTCTCGTGTGAGACACGGATGCATCGAGGGGGATAAAAGCCCTACCCTCCGGCAAGCGACACAGGAGTCTCGAGGAAATCCTCAAGGCTCTGGTGGGCTGTTAGGCCGTGCTTTGGGGCCTCTCGAATAGTTCCAAGAGTCGTGAAACTGCTCAGGTCTTGAACCTTGGTTTCTATCATCTATTTCAATGCTTGGCAATGGCTCCGGGTTGATCCTGAAAGTGACATGAGCGCTGAAAATATTGAGGAGCATTCTTGTAACCGCTAGATCGAGACGGTCACCGTGATTTGGAGAAGGGGGGATTGTAAAGTAGTCAGTCCGCAGAGCTCAGCCGTTGGCGTTTCTGTACTGTTATACGATGCTCACAGGGCCATAAGTCAGTGGGTAGTGCGAATAGATGTCGAGGGAGGAAGCCACCTCATCGTTCAGCTGCGTTGATACGACAAACTACGAAAACAGCATAACAAGGACACACAATGAATAAAGCAAAGCCTCTAGTAGGATCAAGACCTAGCAGGAAGTGCGACATTGCAAATGCCCCAGCCAGGTGGCATGCTGGATGCTGTATGAAGAATAAGAGCTCGTCCTTGGTGATGGCGGTGTTTGAAAGAAGTCAATCAACATGAAAGGCAAAAGCTGAGACTTTGGTTCCGCCTCGAGGGCTAGGGCAGACTCTACCTCAGAGTTGAAGGCCTTGAAGGACTTCGACCCAACCCTGGCCATTGGACAGATCCTTTTCGCACGAGGACTATGAGCCCATTGGGCTCGGTCACCACCGCATGTACATTCCATTCACTCAGAGGTGATGGCCGTGTACTAAAGCTCAACTGTGCGTGCGAGTACCACTAGATGGCCAGATGAGTGATTCGAGAGTGGGCAAAGGGGAATGAAAACAACCGAACAGCTTGTACCTAAAGTGTCACCCGGTCTTGTCCAATTGGTCTCAGAGCCCGACGAGTCCCTGAAGCGAATATCTTGTCTTTGCACTCGCCCTTTTGCTACAATTGCTAGCAGTCTTCGGATCTGTAGCTCGATTTATCCATGCACTCTTGAGCAGAGAAACCTTGGAGCGGAAGCTCGGTTTGGAGTCAAAACAAGTTTGGGTACGCCCGATTTGGAGAGGATGTTTACACCGACGTGGTTGCCCAGCACCCTCCTATCTGACGCTTTTATGTGACGGCCTGTTCAGTAGATGAGGGTCAGCCGCCTCGGGGGGGCATATCTTCAGAGGTGTACTGTCCGCGTCAGCTGCTACCGGGGGACAGTTGATGTCCGCTTCGAGGGGGACGATCGTCACGCTCCGTCTAGCCTCAAAACGGCTCAGAATATCACCTCTATAAAAGCATGGAGAGCATTGGCATGCAAAAAGAGATATAGGAGTTCTGACAACGCTCTTCCTGAACAGACCGTTGATGAAACTAGGTGTCTATGGCCCTGTCAGCCGGAGGCTCGCTTTCTGGTGCCGGCAATGTCCTCTCTTGCTGTTCAAGCGTCTCTCATCGTGGCAGACAGCATGCCTGTGTGGCCTTGCCGCCAGCCCAACCTAACTGCTCCAATCTCCAAGCGCAGGAACCGTTGACAGAAGACTCAGCCGAGGCCAGCCAGAACCAACGTGGCCTCGTTGGTCACCTCGACGCTACCTAGTCAAGTTTCCAGGAGTGGTGCGGCACTGGGTTCCGAGATTTGACATAGGGCATAGCCGTGAGGGCTGAGCAGGCGCTTCTTTCAGTTGGGATGTCCCGCGCATGTTTCATGTCGCCATCACCACCGCAACCAGAGCGGTCAGGGGGTAGAGGCAGTTGGTTAAAAGGAGACGCGAGACAGAATCACCCCCAGGTTTCGACATGACAGCAACCTGGGCCATGCCACGCCCATTTAGCCAAGTCCAGGATGCCTAATCTGGCTGACTGCCTCCAACGCCCTTCACATCAAGCCGCGGATACAGTCGTGTTCTAGGGGCCTATGTGGGCAGAGATATTACACACTCCGTTTTGGAGGTGGCAAAGGCCCGAGAACATGCAACTTTACAAAACGGTCAGCCTGAGGAGGAAGAACTTATAGCCAAAGCATGAAACATAGTGATCGCGACGCTCAAGCAGTTCCCGAACGCTTGATCAGTCGTCTTTAGGGCTGTAGCATGTTACTCGCCTCTATTTGTTGTCATTATTGTTGTTCTCCAGACCGTTGGTAATCGCAGGCTGGTTCGGGTAGTCAAGATGGAATATAGGCCCGGCTGGGGAAATCGCTCGGAAAAGCACTACCATCGGTCATGACGTGATATAGAGCCCAATCTGCTATGTGTATCATACCCGTGGCATTTCAGGCTCACCTCGAGGATTGAGGCGCCTGATAAGCAGGAGACAGTCCAGATCTTTTAGGTGCCGGCTATATCCATCCAGGCGACAGTTGACCTGGCACAAGTAGTAGTAATGATAGCAATAGCTCACAAGAGGTTTTGTGCATGTGAAGGAACTGGAAAACTTGAAAGCCATGCTTGTTGAAGCCCTTGACACGTCGCACCGTCTCTCTTCTAGATAGTCAGTGCCCAACCACTTGATCGACACTCTGCATCAACGAGGCAGCGGAACGTCTTCCTTCCGAGTCAATCACTGCCAGTCTCGGTTGGCACAGATCTTTCTGCACTTGGGGGGCAGCCAGGGAGTCCTAGCCTGTACCAAAACTTCCAAGGTGTCTTTCATGATGCAAGCTGGATGAGCTGCCGCACGTCAACCTCAGGATTTATGCATGCAGCTTTTGTTTGCTTGTGTAACTCGACATCCATTTATTTCGGTGACAAATCCTCTGAATGGGTGGTGAGCCTCACTACGGTGAGCACATACCGACGCAGCCTTCCGCAAGGATCCAATACATGATATCATTGGCTTTGCACATGGTTTTCAGGGTTCCATTCCATGACGCGTATCAACGCGTCCGCGGCCGTCAAATCAACGCACATGCTGCAACTGCCTGGGTGAGGTGCGGAAATCGCCACGTCAGAAGAGCACCCACGAGAGCGGGCAATCGTCAACTTGAGCCCTCTTATTTCCGCCGTGACGATACGATTCGGCCTGTACTGAAGACAGTCGCCAGAGACAAGCCAAGAGCGGCTCAGGAACACCACCCTCAGCCTGTCTGGATTCTTCAGGTCATCAAGTTGTGCGGAATCTGCACAAGTTTGGGGGGATCTTATGTGATGGCGTCTAGTCAGCCAATTACGACAATATGCCCGTGAGGGCAACGGTGTTTGTCCATGGAGAAAAAAGGAAAAGTGTGGGGATAAGGGCCGACCTGCAGGAGAAAAGAGGGAGCTGGCTTGTCTGGCTCAGGCCGCCGCTTCGCTGTTTGCTCTCGGCTGGCCCTAACATCTCTGCTTCTTGAGCTCGTGCCTTGCTGCCAAATGCCAGGCAGTCTAGTTTATATGAGCTGTGGTCAAAGCCCTGGATTCAGAGGCCACCGGCGACTAAGGATGTGCCACGAGGGCCCCCGTGACAGGAGGGTGGTGACGACTGAGACATGGCGATACCAGGCCGTGGCTCAGCGACTTGACTCGTCCATGACATCTCTTCGCCAGGAGAAAAGTCTCAAGATTGTTATCAATTGTGCTGACTAGCCTATCTCGCAAAGTGCCTGAGAACAACATGTATCCACTGCCACCGCCCGATTTCGAAGCAATGAGTGGCCTGAGATGACTGCCCACGGCGGGCGGTGCGGTGAGCGCTAAACAAGTGAACATCAGGGGGTCGGTGGACAGCGCCGCAGTTGGGCTGGGAGTGGTTCTTTGTCCATCTACTAGCCAATGCCCTGCACTCCAACAGTTCGGCAGATACTCGCTTCATGGGCTTTGTATCGAAGAGGCACACAGAGAAGCACAGTGGCACATGGGGAACGGAGCCTGCGGAGGTTGTGCCCAATGGCGACAACGCAAGTGATGGAATGGCTCTTTATGAATAGACGGAAAAAACGCAATGGAGGAACAGGTTTTTATGCAGATGCATATGTCATCTCTTGATACAATTCGTTGATGAAAGGGCGCCCAACGACTATGCATGCCAAGTGATGCAGTTTACGAAACCTTGCGGAGGAGTACGGCACGTCTTTGTCCAAGCACAATGAACCGAATGCATCTTTGGCCTCGTTGATAGTTGGAAAGTTTGACACCGCTGGCATCGTGCAACATCATTGGCCTTGGATCTGGACAAGGCATTTCAAGATGAGACCTGGGCAAATACCAATAGAAAAGGCAACTTCTTGGACGTAAGAGATGCAGGCGGAAGAAGGAAGACAGATAATCTTGCCCGAGGTCTAACTATGCCTAGTTATGACTAATATCACTGAGTTATAATTGAGATCACTTGGCTATAACTGGGTTGTAACGAGGTTATAACCAGAGCTACTGTGTTAAGACTGAGACTGGTTATAGCTTTATACTTCTACCTAGAGCTATGTTAATTAATGCAAGCTATAAAATAAAAGCTAAATATCTAAGAAAGAGAAAATACTAGGTCACTGATATGCGTCCCTTAATAATATAGGGTAGGCTGCATAAGAGAAGAGAATAATAGAGAATAAAAGAGAGTAAAAGACATGTAACAACTAGAAAACTTGTCCCTTATATGCAAAATAAAATGAATTATGAGTGCTTTAGAAAGTCTTGTGCTGTGTTGGTTCCTCTCGTGGTTTGGGTGGCCTGTTTTATCTTCCCTTGCGATGTATTACTGGGCTCTGGAAGGCCCTCTTATAGGGACGTACCGGCGTTAAACACTAATACAATACAATACTGGGCTCTGGAAGGGATAAACGTCCACGCTTGCTAGAAGTCTTTTGTTGCATTTTCAGACACAATGTGCAAATACACCTATAATCAGCGCTGCCACAAGTCCCATTCACCCACCTTTGGGCTCGGCATTGCTGAATCTGGCGATGGCTTCATTGTTTATGGGCCGGGGGTTATCACACCCGCTTTCCTGCCTGATCCATGCGATGACTCAATTGGGCTCCGCTTGGGTCCGATCAGGACGCGCGATTCATCTACCAGTTCGTATCAGGATCAATATCGAAATGCTGGACGACATTACGGCCGAGACCAAGACAGAGAGGTGTTTGTTTCCCTTTCAGAGAGCCAAGCTGGGTGTTTAGTGGGCCTTTTTTTTCACTTTGTTGCTAGGGAGTCACATCATCAGCGACCGATAAGATAAGCCAGTGAGATGCCTTGAGGAACGAAAGGTCTTTATGCCCCACCCCGTTTACCTCTGGCCCCAAATAACGTGACGACGCGTCGACTTCGTGCTATTACCTCTGTAT
>JABCKD010001274.1:0-10762 GCA_013186415.1 Fusarium sp. NRRL 66088 | reverse complement strand
AGGGACCAAAGGGACCAAAGGGGTGAGGTGAGTGAACGGGGTGGAGGACGAGGTGGAGAGAGTCCGTGACGGTGTAACACGAGGAGCTGAGTCGAGCTGGAAGCTGTGGACAAGTGGGAGGCTCGGAAGAGAGACAAGACAGGACAGCCCAGGACAGAGTTTGGTGTTAAATGCAAGCCCGTGATGCTGGATCGCTGATGGATGGTGGAGATCCCTCCACTAAAATCCCGAGAGCTAAACTATGGCTGGACAAAGGAGGCTGAGCTGCAGACGACGACCTTTCTGACTGTTTGCTGAGTGGTGGCAAAGCAGAGCAAAGGGCAGGGCACACACGGGAAGCCGGTTGATGGTTGTTGGAGATACAAATCCCATGTTTCTTTTTTCGGGATGGAGGGAACCGCATGCAGTTTTTAACAACAGCCACCCCGGCTCTAGAGACACCTAGCGCCCTTGTCGGCCTGCCAGGTCCCACCGGCTTCGTCCTCCGTCCACTGGAAGACCGTCCGGCACAGCTTCGACGACGTGCCCGGGAGCCTGCAAGCCTGACCCTGGCCTGGACTGGAAGGGAGGATGGGTGACAGTGGGGTTTAGGCGCTGAGAGGCGGCTCGACCAGGCCAGTCTAGCCCCGAGCCCGCCTTGAGCGTCAACTGGTGTCAGCAAGGAGGCGCTGGCTGGCACTCAATGGCGCCGTCTGGCTGGCTGATCCGATGTAAGGCGTCGATAACTGGCGTTCCTGACGCGCCGGCTGTTTAAAAGCAATGGTTGAGAATTCAAGTTCCTGAGACTTGATCCTCAGCTCCCCGTGGAAACTCGGGATAAGTTTCAGCCTCTGTCTGGCGTCAATAACCGCTGGCTCGCAACGGCGTCGCCCACTGCTGTTCACCACAATTATCCCCACGCGAAGATCGAGCATCTTGGAATTCGTCTTGGCGGACGGACCAGTAACATGATCTTCGCTGCGTACGTACCGTTTCTTACGCGTTGCTCCGCTGCTTCTGCTGCTGCCTCTGCAATCGGTTGCAGGGTTATTTTTGTCGGGAGCACCGCTACGCTCCCACCGCTATCAGGTCTTCCACCCCTTGGCTCTCCTCGTTGCCCAGCTGCCCAGCAGGCGCTTCTGAATCGGACGCCCCCATAGTGACGCCAGGCGCCGACATTCTGGAGCTTTGTGATGTCACTGCGGGTGCGACGACAAACGGACGGACATGGGCGCAGGCACGAGGCCGTGATGCTTGGCTTCGTATTCCCAGAAAAGAAAACGTTGACCGAGCGAGCCCACACGATCCAGTTAACACGAGACGGAGCAATCGTCTCCATGACTGACACTGACGGCCTGCATTCCTCTGGGCCGACAGAGCCCCCTCAACGTTGCAGCCCCCGTGCCAGAAGCACACGAAGGCGCCGACAGGTTCCAGCACCTCATGCCAGGTAGGAAATACGAGAAAATCAGCAGAAAAAGTCGGGCATCGGAGGCGTAAGCGAGTAAGCGATCGGGCCCAAGTCATTGGTTCCCACCAGCTAGAGCGTCCTTCTTTGGTCTCCGTCGCCCCGTTCCCCGGCCCCTGTCTGACCCACGTTGTTAGCCCCTTGTTCCCTGCCCCTGTCTTACCTGTCGTCTTTGCAGCTTTCGTTATCCAACCCCCTTCGATTTGTTGATCTTGTCTCGCGGAGCGGCACGAATGTGTTGGTTACTGTCAACAGAAAGCGCTTTTGGATCATAATATTTGGCTCGGCCTGATCATCGCTCGTCATAATACTCATATAGACCGTCGACTTTGCCAACTCGAACATCAACCCCGACCATGACTAGGATGAATGGTGATTCTTGGCCTTATCTGATACGCGGAGATGTGCGTGATGACATGACAGGTGACGAGGTGTAACGTTTTTGTCAACGCCGAGCTCGTCAACTGCGTCCGAATGTCTGGATCTCTGACAGTCTGACGGCTGCGATCATTTCCTAAACTCCTCCCAGCCGTCAAAATCCGAGGTAAAAACCTGTCATCCTTGCAACACCATGAGAACCGCTCACGTTGATCTTAATTTGGTGCTTCTTGCTCGTGTAGACACGCACGTTGCTGCTACAACTGCACATCAGTTCATCCGCCTGTTGAGTCCCATGGAGCACTGGCTCCGCCCGGCGTGTCCGTGCAAGCGGAAGTAGATTCAGTCCGCCAAGGAGACATGATGCGGCCGCCGGATCTGGCGGCTCATCGACAAGAGCGATTTAGCGAACAATGACACTGGCCGCGTAGCACGCCCAAGGAAAAAGCTGGTCCGGCGTGTTGAGGCTCGGTCGATGCTAGGGTCGTATCGTGAATAAGCTCCACGCGGTCTTTGTCGCCCTTCTTCTTGTCCCGAGCGTGTGAGGTTGGTTTGCCCTCCTTGTCCCTCCTACCACCCAATGCGGATAGCTCTGGGGGAGAACATAAAAAGGATGGTTGTAGCTCGGGGTGCTACAGTATTGCAACCAATTCGATGCTCCTGTGACCATTGCTGTTGCAGTTGACGCAGGTCGTCATCTTGGTCAACCCCAGGCTGAGCCTGAAACCCCAACCCCTCTCTGACTGAATAGACCTGAAGTCTTTGTCCGTTTCGTGGGTTGTAGGCAACTTGTGCCTACAATACATAAGCTATTGCCCGCCACCAAACACACTTTCTCAATCGTCAAACACGCCAATGCAGTTGTACGAGCCGAGGCGCAATCATTGGCCTGTAGGATGCGAATGGTGGCCAAAGGAGAGACATGGTCGCCTCTGCTGAAAAACTGCAACTAGTCCCGCAACTCAATTGCCGCTGTACTCCGTCTTGAAGTCTCAGAAACGTGTCGAAGGTGGTGTCGAGAATGTTGCCCCTCGACCGGTGCGTGTGTCTCCAATGCCCTGCCTGACCTTTCTTTGTTGACTTGGTGAGATCGCCTTCTTCCTCACCTGATGCCACACTGAGAGCTTTGTGGCAGCTCTGGCCAGACCATCGGGTGGGCCAGCATCACTGGACGGCAGGCTGGTCTCGGGCAGGGGCTGACGTGTCTGACGTGTCACGGTTGTTGATAGATGCGGCCTCGTGCTGCAGCTGCATCAATCCGAGATGCAGCCATCACAAGATGTTACCAACCCGGGGAGGCGGTATCGCGAGAGCCTGCCGCTCGGCGTCAAGTCGCTCGGGAAGGATTCTTTTCGTTGGTGCTGATCTGGGATGGGCGCGGGGAGTGACTCTGGCGTGTGCATCCACTGGTCGATCGTCGTCTATATTTATCCTGGCGGGGACGACATTCGAGGTCTAACCCTCAGTGGTTCCATCTCAGCCTAGAAATGTGACCTTGCTGCACCGTTGAGGGGATTCGTCCCAACCGTGCTTGAGAGAAGAGCTGGTGCATCTCAGGACAAAGAAAAAGATGGGAGATGCTCGGCGTTACTGTCGCATCTATTTGGATGGCACCTTCTTCCACCACGAAACCGTTCAGGCGGGGAAGAAATATGCAAGTGAGACACCGAAAGAGCAAAGAAGATCTAACCCCTCTTTAATAGTATGAACAATATAGGTACCAAGAGATATCCTACTTATTATTTCTTTCCTTGGAGATAGCACAAGCCATTGGTGTCTCGTTGTTTCCTTGATTCGCGTGCCATTAAAAGCTGAGCTTGATTCACGTGACATCTCGTGTGGCTTTTCTGTGTGCCGACTCAACGAATGAAGCAATGTGTTGAGTCTTTCTTAATCGAAGCTATGAAGCTCCTCTTACCGAGGGAGCGAAGGAAAACAACAAACGATACCACGAAAGTCGGAAAAAAGCCATGTGCTTGTAAATAAACTAGATTACCAAATTGAGCGTCTTTTGCGTGTCATGATACTCAGAGTTCATGAGGCTGTCGATCCTCAGCCACTATCGCACGTTCGTGGCTTGTGCCCCTGGCTGCGGCTGACTGATGGCAAAGGCTGACGAAACATATGGTCGCCCGACGGAGAAGGCCACTTTCACATGATGACGGCTGTTCAAGCTTCTCTTCCATGTCAACTAAAACCGTCGGTGTGGGAACCTGCTCCGATTGTCAAGCCGCTGACTCGGATAATCTCCAATTCAATTCATTTTCGTTCCAACCAAGTTACTCTCCCTGCGACGAGCCCTCGACGTCCTTATTTGATGCGCCTGCGCACCCCTACCATCTTCAATGATACCGCTGCGTCCTCGACAGCCTCGTCATGACAGAGCATCTTAGCCCCGAGTCGCTGAATACCCTCGACCCCGATGAGCAATCTAGCTTGAGAGTGCGCTCACGATCTCCTCATCCATACCATCACCAGAATACCGACCTCCCGCACTTGTCAGATCGCTTCTCGCTACGTAACCGCCAAGCGCAATCGACTGGGAGTGGTGACGATGCCCAGCTTGAGCCGTCCAGCACAGCATGGCCACCTCTCCCTAGGGATTCACCCCAAACGAGCGACAGTGGCTCTGAAGCTGATGATGAGCACTTCTGGAAAGGGCTACCAGCGCCTAAAACGAATCTACACAAAGGATTGAGGGGTCTCAATGAACCACTTTCTGGATCCTCAACGCCCTTGCCCTCACCAGCAGCACTAGCACTGGACGGCCATGTTGTTCGCGCGGTGGAAAAGGCACTCACCCCTGTTGATACACCGGAGTCACGACGTTTACTTGAAGCCCTTCGACGACGAAGACGAGTCATTGCGCGACGAATAACTGAAGCAGGCATTGTCCTAGCATTGGGCCTCATGGTAGCTTCGAACCCTCAAGTATCGGGGCTCATTAAGATCTGGGGAAAGGGTATGTGCACCATGTTTCCGTGTGAATCGCATCAACTGACATACCATAGACATCCTCTTTCTTGCCATTTCTTACACTGGACTACTCATCCTCTACCCTCTCCGAGTCGTGGTATGGGGATACCGTAACCATTCTCCCACTCACCCAATTCCTCTCGAGCTTCCAGCTCATTTCGACCCCGCGCCACTACTATATCCTCCAGCAATCACCCTTTTCGTATCTCTCCTTGTTTCCTCAAATAATCCAGCTGGAGTTCTTCCGAACCTGGTACTCAGTCTCTGCTCCATCCCTCAGAGCGTCATTCCAAAGGTCAACCCTTATGCCACCTACGATGTGATAGCATGGGGGGTTTCTTGTCTTCCGTTGATCTGGAGCCCAAGACAGCGCGAGATTTTCGAAGTCGAGAATCCAGGCAGTTTTATATCCGAGGAAACAGCCGTCCTGCTGTATCCGCTGCACCAATCATTATGTGTGGTGCTGCATCACCTTACTACCACGAGTCTCTTGACGGCTGAGCTCCAGCTGCTGTCAATTGCACTCATTAATGTGTTATTTCTGGCTTCATCACCACAGATCCAGATCCTCAAAGCCCTTCTATGGGGAGGTGGCCTCAGCTTACTTGTCTTCTGCGGTCCTGTCATAAGATGGGGGATTGCTCTGGCCAGAGTCCCGAAATGGCGATTTCGCAGGGCATCGGTTTCTCAAAGCCCGCCTTTGTGGAAGTCACTAGCCCAAGCATTCTCATTACGTCGGATGAAGAATGAGCTACTGAGGACGAACTTTGAGGAGACGGTGTACGACACAGTCGGCTCATCCGATGATGAGACCGGGCCCCTGTTCAGGAAGCCAACCCGAGTTAAGACTTTTGGGCCGAGTCATCCTGTGACAGCAGACATCGACAGCGTTCCGTCGTCTCCCACGTTTGGCGACGACGCCTTTGCTAATGGCAATCCATTCGTTCGGAGACATACTCTGTCACACATGGACCATATCGTTCGACGTAACGCCACGCATACTCCTTCAGGGCGCAAGAAACGAGCGACCTCGATGTCTGTTAGACCATTTTTCAAGCTCACCCAAGAGCAGGCAACATTGAGGAAGTGGTTGTATGCTGGATATGTCTACGCCTGTATCCTCACGACCATCCTGATTGGTATCCGCACATATGTCCAGAAATTCGCCCTGGACGGCAACGAACCCATCGGCTGGGCTCTGGGATACCTCCTCGGAGATCTACCCTGGTTCAGGTACCAAGTGGTAATGGCCAATCTTGAACGGTGGATATGTCTACCGTCACGATCAGAATCAGAGCCAGGAAAGCAATGCCACTTTGGCTGGGTGCAGCATATCCGCCATGACGACTTTGGCGAAGCAAACACCCGGCTCTTACTGAGCGTTTACTGGCTAGGTATCTTGATTGTCGGCCTCATCATTGTCTTCCGTCTAAAGGATATCTACGAGGTTGATACACGGCGGAAGGTCTTTCACTTCATGATGGTCGGCATGTTCCTCCCTGCCACTTACGTCGACCCTACCTATGCGGCCCTGGCTCTCTCCTTGATCTTGGCTGTCTTTTTGATACTGGATCTTTTAAGAGCGAGTCAACTTCCTCCGCTTTCGAAACCGATAGCGTCTTTCCTTGCTCCGTATGTGGACGGAAGAGATTTCCGTGGCCCTGTCGTCATTTCACACATCTTCCTCCTCATTGGATGTGCTATTCCTCTCTGGCTTGCCCTCGCCTCGATCCCGAGGACTGGATCTGGCTATCTTGCAGGTTGGGAGGTGCCAACTCGCGAAGTCAGCATGGTGTCTGGCGTCATTTGCGTGGGCCTCGGAGACGCAGCAGCCTCCCTTATCGGCCGCCGCTACGGTCATCGTAAGTGGCTCTGGGGCGGCGGAAAGAGCTTAGAGGGTAGCGTGGCATTTGCTATCGCTGTGTTTGCTGGCTTGGCTGCTGCCAGCATCTGGTTAAAGGTTGGCGGCTGGCCCGCTACAAGTGAGCAAGCTAGTGTTTTTGCCAGTACACGGAATTCAGCAATGTGTGCCTCGATGGCGAGCCTTACGGAGGCCGTGCTGACGGGCGGAAACGACAACGTTATTGTACCGGTGGTACTTTGGACATGCGTAAAAAGCCTCGGTATTTGATACAGTGATGACGGCGTTTGGCGAGGGCACGTTGGTCGGATGGAGAAAATAGATGAGGGATGGCAGGCGGCTGGATAGAGATGAATGAACGTTTTATGAGACTTTAAAAAGGGGGCTTCTCTTCAATTCTTGTGGGAAGTGTTATCCCCGAGATGTACTTTCTATACCCCAAAGATAATATAGCAATCATCCTTCTATTCCCACAGCCAACTCCTGCGCCAAATATAATGTGTTATGCTTTTACGGGTACGACAGTGATTATCTAAATTATGACATGAGATCCTCCAAGATTGCCTCCAACTCATCCTTCCGGAACGGAAGACTCAGCAACTCTGTTCCAAGGGCGTCTGTGATACTCTTGATGATCTGGTGGTCGTGAAATCTACTCTTGGTTAGTAACAGGTCGATATAAACCGAGAAAGGGGATATTTACTCCTTCAGCAGAGTCCGGAAAGCCATTTCGGAACTGCAGATAAACTCCTCCACCGCCTTGTTGTACACCATCCGGTATTCCACGCCTGTGGGCTCATCGCCGCCCTCGCCCTCTTCTTCCATGGCGATGAGAACCTCGCCCACCAGCAGGCGGAATAGGTTCTTTGCGTTCTCGGGCAAACTGCGCAAGACAAAGGCAACACCCTCACGGCCATTAACACGGTGGGCATTGCGTCCAAGCAATTCATGAACCTCGTCCACAACGTCGAGCTCGGCAGTGTACGCCGCGAATGTTGTGCAGTCGTGGAATACCAGATTCAGAGCAGAGCGTACGCCGATATCCCAGAGCAGCGCAAAGTCGGGCGTGTCGGCAGAGCAGATCAAACGTATACGGGGATGTGCGGCGAGCTGCGCAAGAGCAGCTTGAGAGGCAGGCTTGCGGAGTGGTGCTGCGTCTATTGAGTTGACGATGAGTGTGAGGGTCATCGATGTGTTGGCGAGGTGAGAAAGAACCGCTTGAACCATGATGGAGGGCTGAGCAAGAGGGATGCGCTGAGAAGGGTCGATAGCATTGCCGATGGTACTGAGAATCTCACGCATTGTTGTTGTTGGAGCGTAACCGTTGATGATGACAATCTTGTCTCCCTGATCCCGCCTGCTTCGAGCGTGGAGGTGTCCTGCAAGCTTTTGTAACAACCGCCGCTTCGAACCGTACCCATAGAGACACAAATTGAAGCCCTGTGATAGTTCAAATGACCATTGCGGGAAGGACTCGGCGTGTAGGCTCTCCAAGTACTCGATATCGGCTTCATGGTGGTCTTTGTTCTCCCTAATTATCGTAAAGTATTCGTCGTGGGTGAGCAAAGAAAGTGATCCGAGGGTATTATTCGACGTCTTTGGTCTTCCGGGTTTGTTGTGGGCAAAGTATAGTTCGTGAGGAGGGAGATCGCGAGGCGGGCTTGGAGATCTGGTCTTCTTGGGTCGCCCCCTAGGCTTTGGGGTCTTCTTTGACGGTGTCGCAGCCTCGTCTATGACCGATGCGTCTGCGGAAATGGAGATTCCATCTTCGCCCTCTTCCTCATCTTCGCTTGAATCGTAGATATGCCTCGCGAGTCCTTCGTCTTCCTCATCCGTGAGGTTATCTCCCACCACATGTTCTATAAAGGCCCTTGCGCTCTTCTTCCTCGCGGATCGATCTGCTGCCCGAGGGGTGGCAGCACTCAGAGAAAAGGCCGCAGCTTTTGTTGGGGTCTGGAAGAGAGAAGTGCGACTCGCTTTCGGTGTGGGCGTTTCTCCATTCACAGCCTTTTTCGGGGGTCGACCTCGACGTCGAGGAGTGGGTTTAGGGGTCTCGTCATCGTCGGTCTTTAATGATTCAGTGCTAGCAATTGCAGGGCTTTCAGTGCCATTCGCAGCAAAGACTTCAGCTTGACTGTCAGAATCGCTGGCTACCGGGGAGTATCGAGCTGAGCTTCTTATGCGCTTCGAGGGTGTCGTTTCGAGGTCTGATTCTGGGATTGCATCGAGTTCCTGGTGGCTTCGTTTTCGGAGAGATCGTGGTGCTTCTGCCGGGGGATGGCCTGGCTCAAGAACAGCCTTCTTCCGTGGCATGATGAAGATTTATGTAGAAACAAGATCAACCCGTATCCCTACAACGATTGATTTGCCTTGTTTAAAGGTGAACAGGGGTGACGAAGGAGATGCAATGACCAGTCGCGTTTGAGTAACGCGTTCCTTGCTAAATTGGCTGTGGCGCCCTTGTGGCGTAGTGCATGTGGCGCGAGCTTCCAACTTCCTCTCAACGACCATTCACTTCACTCAGAACATCACGGTCATCAACCTTTGAAATTGTATCACGATGAACTTGAATCTCTCGGCATCATTAAACATTACGAGGCTATTCTTCAAGCCGAGTCTCTGTCTGCCCCATCATACCGTATCCACCTTCAATGACCTGCCAATCCCTTTGGAGAAGGGACTGCAGAAGGATGGCCGAAAGGTAGAGATCAAGGCGGTCGTCCTTGACAAAGACGATTGTTTTGCCTACCCTGATAGTATTGAAGTCTACGGTCCCTACAAGGTGAATTATCAATGACTTTGGGAGAGCCACATGGAGTTATTTGCTAAAGTTGCGACAGACTCACTTTGAGAAACTGAGGCAAACATACCCTGGTCGGAAGCTGCTTGTGGTGTCAAATACCGCCGGTGCAACCTCTTGGGACAAGAATATGAAGCTTGCCTCCGAGGTGGAAAAGAACACAGGCGTTCCAGTGCTTCCTCACTCGGTCAAGAAGCCAGGGTGCGGGGAGGAGATCATGGAATATTTCCAAAAGCATCCAGAAACAGGCGTCACTGACCCTGCGCACGTTGCATTCGTCGGCGACAGACTAACGACGGACATGATGCTCGCAAATATGACTGGGGGCTGGGGGTTCTGGGTGAGAGACGGGGTGATCCCTTTGGAGAAGAAGAGCATTGTGAGTTGAATATGAACAAGCTCAAATGGCAAACAATAACTTACCGACTGCAGTTTTCGAGGGCTGAGCGACACTTATCATCGTTTCTCCTTTCTCGGGGGGTTCAGGCGCCTGAGCCTTGCAGCATATTCGAAGAATAACTGTCGTCTGATATTCTTCCTATTATCACCGTCAATCAGCTGCCACCAAAAAACGGCCCAAATCGAGCAGCCTATTTCGGATTGCATGTCCCAAATAGGTGAATCAGCGACGATACTTTATTGTATTGACTGCTATTCAGCGCTTGCCCTGCTTGAATCCTCAACACAACAATGATCCAAAAGATCACGACAATACAATTGGGACTGAATCACCCACCCATCTTGGGACATTTTGCAGCAACCACACCAAACATATAAAATCTTCCCTCTGATCCTCCCCGTTTGTAATTTTATCTCGAGACTCAACATCTTCCAAACAAGTTTGCAAACGCCGACTCTCTTGTGCACTACTTGACCAGTCATCGATCGCAGCTCTCGCTCGCCTCTCTGATACCCCACCACGACAAGCCCTGTGCTATCCTTTCTTCTGCGATTTTTTGCAAGATGGGCGGCAAGGTTTGGTCCACTGAAGAGGAGCGAGTTTTTTTGGGAGGTGGTTGTCCCTGTCTCGCCAAACGCTGCTAACCCTGCCAAACGGATTTTGAGCTGGGTGGAATGTGTTGATCTCATGAAGCGGGAGATAGGAGCCAATGCCCGCCGCGAGTACACCCACACCATGCTCTGTAAGTGGCAATGTTTTGCTTGCATTTCGTTGGTCGGCGCTGACAGTCAAACAAACAGATGAGCACCATTATCAGAACTTCAAGCCCGGCGCCAAGTCTCCCAAGGCAAACGCTTTCCTGGAGAAGCACCTTCGAGACATTGGTAAGTTTTTCGTCTG
>JABCKD010001271.1:0-32427 GCA_013186415.1 Fusarium sp. NRRL 66088 | reverse complement strand
CTACAGCTATAGTGTCGTCCGAGGCTGCGATCGTATCGTCCCCGTCGACGTCTACGTCCCCGGATGCCCCCCCACCAGCGAGGCCCTGATGTACGGAATCTTTCAGCTCCAGCGCAAGATGCGCAACACCAAGATTACCCGCATGTGGTACCGACGATGAAGAGATGGAGTGAGCATGGTTGAGGAGTTGCCTGCCCCCTTGGTTTTGGACGACAGGCCACGAGGCAAAATGAAGGATTGGACAGCAGGGCTGGGGCAGAAAACGCACCGAGACGTTGGTGTCGGCCGTTCTGTAGGGATTTGGATGATTTTGGAGTGCATTGATCAGGGAGAGAAATCAAAGAGGCCGTGTAAAGAGGATGACGGCACCAAAGACGTCTTTCTTTTGTTGTTACCGGGTGTACATACTGGGGTTCCCACCGGTAGAATGGTAGAAGGAAATGCAATTTTGTACAACACCACTCAGTCACCACACAGGGCCAGACATGCGGAAACGATATGTCTGGGTTGTGATGCACAGTTGAAGGACTAACTTGAGCAGTGTTAATATTGAGGGTGATAACATGTGAGCCTACGTAGCTAATTTACCGCCCCTCCTTGATATGGGCTTTTTCAACCATGACACCCGTCTTGGATATCTCAGGACGCAATAAGCATCCAGTGATGATGTCACGCTCCTCCCCCTCCTGAATAAGGGATGTCTGACTATCCATCTCAACCATTACAATTCTATCTATCAAGGTGTTCTGACGGCTCACGCAGTACAATAGTTGACAGCCAATAACAAACACTCAAAAGACACAGCATCTACGTAGTGAACGTTCTTGTATAGTATATGATGAATGTTAAAAAAGGAGGCGCTGTGAACCCTATCTTTCCCTCCACCTAAATTCGCTGGCTCCATCCGTCTCGTCCGCCGACATCGTACGTAATACACAGAGGTACAGACTCTCTTTTCCACTTGTCAAAACAGGATCGATCACAACCCATCCTTGCTTGGGCCCCCGTTGACTCTGGTGTCCACCTCGACCCAGCCGTAGAGTAACAATTCCATAATGTCCGCGAAGGCTTCTCATCACAAAGCAGACCCAACGAGGCATGACCATATCGTCCGCTCGGGCGACGAGGCTTGGATGCCATCCCTGGTCTATACGCTGCTGAGCTGGTGCAGAGGGGGAAACAAGGGTTGCATCAATCGCATGTTGAAGGTCAATTAATCCACCAGCGCCAAACGACCCAGGTCTGTCCACTCTTTGAACCGAAGCAAATACCCAAAACAGTTTGTGTGTGTTTGTGTGAGCGAGAGGAAGGGGCAGAGAGAAGAGGTCGCTGTCTTGAAGGGCAACGCCACAGCAGTCGCCTATAGGTAGTGTAAATGTTGCAATTCCAATATCCCCACCAAACAGTGGCACCTTTGTCGTCTCGTCTACTCCTGGCCAAAGCCCATTGTCTCTTCAACAGCAATCGTGAGCTTCTGCTGAAGCATTTCTAGACTCTTATAAGCGGGCAAGTCCAGCCGGTTGAAGCTGTTCGCCGTTAGCCTTGTCTCTCACTGAGAAATATCAATGTCGACTTACCAAGTATGTGCCTTGGGTAGGTTGGTAATCTCCCCTGCTTTTTCAATCGTGAATCGTCGAGGGCCATCACTGCCCTGAAGATCCTTGAATCCGTTGACAGGGATTCGAGAAGTACCCGTTGTGAACTGTAGTAGTCGAGACTTCTGCTCTCCATCCCAAGAGCGCACCGTCGCCCAGAAGTTCTGAACAACCTCATCCGACTCAGTGTATCCTCTATAGTCGGTGTGCTTCTTCCAGTCATCGACATCGATCTCAGCAATACCACCAATCAACAGCTCAAGCTCACGCTCATCAAAGACGTTGATGAGATCTTGAGGGATGAGCTCTTGGAAGCCCTCCTTGAAAGCCTGGAACTGCTCTGCAATGCGCTTCTCGATTCGCCACTTGACCATGAGATCAACATATTCCTTCTTGTTCTCATTGGTAACATCAATGTTTCGTCCGTTGGGAATGAGATCCTCCGTGGTCATGACTCCAAAGCGCTCGTCCTCAGTCGAAAAGGTCTGCTCCAAAATTCCACCCGAAATGTCGTTGTCCAACATCCACTGCAGAGATCGGTGGAAGTCAGCATCAACACCTTCCATGTCCGCAAGAGCGACTGCCTTTCCAAGCATCATCTTGTAGAGGGCGCCAATGAAAAAGGCGTCCAGGAATCGGCGGTGGAAAATGGCCAAACCAACGACACGGCCAATAAACTTGAAGTAGTTCAGATGTTCCGGGTTGATTCCAGAGTGAGGGTTGATCTGGAGGGTGTAGTTGTCGTGGGCCGAGTACTCGAACAGACAGTAGAAGGGGTTGAACATTTCGTGTGAAAGGAGGAAGAAGAACTCTCGTGAAAGACCACCGTAATCCAAACCATCCTCGCCATCGAACTTGATCATCAACCGCTTCTTCAGATCCGTAGCCGATTGGCGAGTAATTTCTGCAAACGAATCCTCAAAGATGTGAGATCGCCTCACCTTGATGTGGCATTGTCCACTAAGAATGCGCATCGCCGGCTGGGAACGGAAGTAGATGAGCTTTCTTCGGAAGTCTCTCTTGTATTGAGGAACATTCTGGTCGAGTGATGACGGAAGTCGTGGGTCGTCCCAGGTTGTGGTCTTGGTGTTGTGGTCGACGAAGTAAACACGGGCTGTGTTCGTCAAGCGCATCTCCCAGCCGCTTGGAAGAGGGCCGAGTTGTGATACTGGCTGCTGTTGAATCTGTCCATTGGCGTTGTTCTGCCCACCGTACATGCGGATATACTGCTGTCGGCGCGGATCAACCCAAGTGGTTGTTCTGGTGTTATGATCAACAAAGTAAGGTCGACCCTCAGGCGTCCATCTCTGTTCCCATCCTGGTGGTAGCTCGCCCGAGCCTGGACTTGTGGCTCCAGTGTGCATCACCGCGCCGCCGGCGTTGGCGGTCGGAGATGAAGACTGCTGGGGCTGCTGTGCCTGAAGAGTAGGTGAGTTGGAGCCAGTTCGGTCCTCAGGTAGGGTACGGTTCTGGTGTCTCTGTCGCTCTACCTGAGTGGCCGCCTCTCTGTCGTTTCGCTGTTCCTGGGTGCCATTCGAAGTTGGGCGGTTCCAGCTCGTCGTTCGAGTGTTGTGATCAACGTAGTATGTACGTCCGAGGTTGTCTTCACGCCGTTCCCAACCAGCAGGCAGACGCCCCTGTGCATCCTCGAATGGGCTCAACTGGTTTGACTGGCGAGGCTGTCCACTGGCATTTGGCCCAGGAGCGCTGGCGCCACCAACAGAGTTGATGCTAGAGGGACGGTGCGGCAGGTTGACCTGCGAGCTGGCAGCTCCATTTGGACCGGACATGGAGGATCCTGGGCGGTTGTCTGAGGGAGGTGCGGAGAGGGAGGAAAGGTTCGAAGGGCCGGCGCCGAGTGAGGGTCGGGTTGAGGATGCTTGGCCGCCACGGGCTGGAGCGCTTAGGTTGCAGGAGAGGTTGATAATTAGCTTGCCATGAACAACGAGGTTATCGGTTGACTTCTTCAGGTCTCGTGTAAGCATCTGGTCTGAAAGGCGCATGTCTATGTCAGCAGGGGTTCCAAGTGTCAAAGAGGTGGCACAGGTCAACTGACCGTCAGCGTCCGCACTGAGTTCGGGCATGACATCTCCAACACGGATATTGATGACACCTAGGAAACCTTGGTCCTTCTTCTTAAACTTTTTTTGATCAAAGACCTGCACTGCCAAAATGCTATCTTCGTTGGAACGGCTGCAGCCTGTGAGTCTGATAAGTCCTAGGTTTGGGGTGGCGGGGCACGTTACAAGTCAAAGCTCTCATTCCAGTACGGGTTCAGGGTCCTCTTGCTGACGGTCGTCGTCTTCGTCTGCTCTCCGTTGATGGTTGCGACGGCGAAGGGGTCGGGGAAGCCTGGTGCGTGTTAATAAGGAGTCGGAGTCTTTGTTTACTATGGGACGACGTACGGAAAACATCCCTCTTATAGAGACCATCGGCGGCGATAACTAGGATGATGTCAACAGAGGAACTCGGGCGGAGGGGTACAGGGACGAGAGCGACTCACTCGTAACCCGAAGGTTGGGCCTGCTGCAGAAACGTTAGCACATGTATCGTGAAGGGAGCGAATGGATAGAATGCCCCTTCGCAGGCGCAGAACGCGATGCGATGATGAGCGGCTGGGAATGAACCTACTTGGGCAGCCCGGAATCGGTGCGACTGGTCATGGTGTCACCTCTTGCGCAGCGCAGCGAGGGACTAGGTCACGGCAAGGACAACAACGTTGATGGATATCCTTCCTGATGGCCGGAGCAGGATGCGCAGTCGAAGCCTTATCAGGGAGAGGCGCTTGAAGGACGGGATCGACTAGGAGGATTTGGCTGGAGAAAGTTGACGACGCTGGAGTTGGGGCAATGGGGGGAGGTTGAGGCTGTGCACGGGCGGCGGGCCTAAAGACCAGACACGGACTCCCCGCTTCCAAAGCGAGGAGGCGGCGGCCGGAACGGGAAGAGAATAGACACGCGAGACGGGCGTTTTGAAGCCAAAAAGACGAGGGCAGCGCGACAGCGAGAGAAGAATTTTTTGTTTTGGAGAAGAGTAGAGACGGAAGTAGGTCGGCCGATAGCTAGGTAGTTCCCACGTCGCCACGAGTGGGCTGGTGAAAGAGTATCTGCTTTGTGGTTGGTGTTGATGATGATGGGAGGACGTGAGGGCGGCGGAGGATGGGGCCTTGGACGAGACGGGGATAGTTCTCATGGAGCGGTGCAGGTGGTGGTGGGAGGGGAGGGAAGGTACCTCCATGGATGCCACCAGGATGATACATTGGGCTCCCAGTGGCAGCAGGGGCAGATGGATGGCGCTGGAAATTTACAGTACAGGCAACTGGAACTCAGTGGGCAGAAACTGCCTGGAGGAATCAACCTTTGCCATGCGCCATGCGTCCTGGCGGGTAGCCAGGCCGGGTGGCCGGGGGCCTTTTGGTGGACCAGAGTGCCTAGACAACCCGAGATTAGTGGTTACCAAAGGTTCCTCTTGCCTCCACCGCGCTGAGCGTTCATTGATCGAGTGTCCAACTTGATCCAATGGCTGGAGAATCAGAGGTCGAGCCGTCGAGGCATGCCCAGAGCCAAAGAGCGGGCGGGGAGGGGAGGCAGCCCGCCATCCGCCATGGGTCTAGGAGGTACCTTCCTGGTGCCAGAATCAAATAGTACATTCTATGTCTGTGCCTCAGGCCCAGCCTCAGATGACAAAACACTCCAGCCTCGGCACTGTCCCTTCCATACCATGATGAGGAATTCGTAGACAATGCTTATGAATTCCATCTATTTGGGCGTGGCTCCAGCACGATGGCGAATACATGAAGCACCGAGCCACAGTATGATTCCCAACTGCCTCCTTGGGCATCAGACACGGAGTACGGACAATGTTGCAGAGCACGGCTCGCCGGCACAGCTTCTCACCAACCGCCCAGTCCTGTTCAGGCTGAGGGATGGGATCACCCAGCGCTTGCTTGGCCAGGGCGCTTGCAATCTGGGCCAAGATGGATGGATGCCTTGCTGTTGGTGCTGCGCTCGCTCAACTGGGTCTCGAGGGTTTTCTAGCTGGTGGCCTTATTGTTTGCTCCCTGGCAAGGACCTAACCTAACAGAAAAAAAAGAGGCCAGAACTGTAGCCCAGACCTGCATAGAACAAGGTGGAGGATGAAACCAACCTGCTTCTCACGCGAGTGTCCGTCGGAAGTCAAATCTTCTCCTCCAGCCCCTGTCAAATAGAAAACCACTACCTACGCCCATCCGCCGAGCTGAAACTGAGCCCGCATTCGCACGCGTCCTGCTGTCAGACTGTGTATGTAGGCAGATCGCCAAGTTCTGGTGGCTTGCTTGTTTGCGTGCGAGCAGGGTGCTGAGCCACCCAGGGAGACGTCAACAATGTCTCGTGGATTGCGTCGACGCCACACCTACAATGGTTGAGATCGACTGTCGTGTCTTGATGACAAGCAGCAGGTCGCATAGAGTAAGCAGGGATGGTTAATCGTCCGCCCGCGTATGCGCAGTAGGGTGGTATTGTTCTCTGGCGAACCGCAGTTGACAGAACATGTATACGTACCACGTTTGAAGTTGTCGTCATCTGAAGTTAACTTATTGCTTATTGATTTTACATAGTCAACAAAGGACAAGGGTGGAGTGAGCATCCATCCAGTGACGGGTTCCGATCACAGAGAACAGTCTTTGAAGCCAACACACAACTGGAACAACATTCATCCACCCATCTGAACCCTTGTTCGAGGTTCTCACAGGTTGGTAGTCAAAAGACCCATTCATTACCCATGTCATTACAGATGACAGATCTTTTTCTATGATTATCCTCTCCTGATATGAGATTTGTCACCTACTGGTTCTCGGATTTGACCTGATAACAACGTCCACTAGTACATGCATAGGAGAGTCAAAATGGGATCTCATAACGTTGAGATCCATGTCACTTGAAACTCAAAATCAGATTTAGATGTTCGATTATTCTTGCTTCCTTGTATCTAATGCAACATTTATAGTTCTGTGCCATTTTTAGATAGAGTATCTTGCGTTGCACCTCGAGCTTAGCTATCATCTAGGTGATCGTCCAGGTGAGCCTTGGTGGCTTTGACGTGGCTCATAACAGCACGTACCAAGAACAACAAAGCCTCATCTGCATCATCTTCTGGGCATTACCAGTATATTGCGAGTGGCTTCTCTAGCTGATACCCTGGCTGGCCTGGCACTGTCATTCAGGAGGCGAAAGAAGAGAAGAGGCCTTGATGAACGTATAATATACCTAGCAAACGAGCAGGTAGGAGGCAAGCATAAAACATCACAACGCTCGGTGACAGTAGGGTTTACATCCAAATCATCGTTAAGTAATCATATTCATTGTAGATATGGCAAACCGCCAATAGACATTGTGTGTGTAAAGCCTCAACACCCCCAAATGCAGTCGTTACGTCCTCCAAACGCCGCCCATGCTCTAATGCTAGTCCATGCGTCCGTCTGTAAACATGCCCTCGTCCCATCCAGTTTATCGAATTCCATCGCCCAGTGATAAGTATGCTGTGCGCAAGCCAAAGGTACCTGTGTCCACCAACAGGGCATTAAGCATGCCGGCCTCGTTTTCCCCCTCCGTTGCCGAAAGGATCCTTTCCACCCAGGCTGCCAAGATCGAATATCTCCTCAAAGTTCAACTTGCGCTTAGCTCCAGCCCTTTGTGCCAAATGTCCTGGCCCTCTGGGACATGCTCGACCTGGGTTGTTCAAGCGGGTTTTGGACGGCCTTGTGGCCGTCATGGATGGGCCGTCGTGAGGTCTCGAGTCAGAAAGGTTGAGAGTGGCAATATTGGGATACGGATGCGCAGACTGGAATGTGAAATTATCCTGGGAAGGGACCACAAGTGGTGTTTGTTCTTCAACAGTAGCAGTAGGAGGGATGCTTGGGGGTGCCGAGTCGGTTCGCATTTGGTTCATCTGCTGGGCAACGGTATTGGGGCGAGTGAGCTCTGGTGATGAAGATGTTTCTGCTTTGTCGATTTCGTCCTCGCTTTCGGTGTTTGGCGAGCTGCTCTCCCGACCATCAAGCCTCTCCCTAACCCATCTCCGAATCTTCAAGCCGTCCCCGTCGCCTGTTGCCGTAGTCTCTTTGTCCAGAAACGCCAGTATATCATATAGACAATCCTGATATCCATCGGCCCGAGCCTTCGATTGTGCGGCCGCAGAGGTCTTGTACAGTTTCGTCACGGATAGCGCCGCTGCCTTGAAGACGTCGAGTAGCTGCTCAGGGGATTCCTGCTGGGCAGACTGCTTGCCAGGGCCAGCAGTGACACCCCGCATGTTTTCCATGGTAGACACTGTGACAGGTACAGGAGCTAGAGAGCTATCAAGGCAAAGTTAGAAATGTCCGGGAGCTTGAAGGGCTAATCGCCTCACCTGCCTGGTAGTCGCTAGGGTTGGGGCCGGTAGGCTTGGGAGCGGTATTTTGGCGCCCAAGATGTTGTGAACAAACAGAATGGAGGGGGAGAAAAGTGCTTCCCCATGCACAAGAGACAAACAAATTGTATGCGGGTCGCTCAGGAAGAGCTATGCCTCCAAAGATATCGAGTCGTGGGATGAACCAAACGTTGGGTCACGACGAAGGTTCGCCCGGGCAGTCATCCACTCACTCAACGCCGCACAGAGCCTGAACGGCACTAACCGAGGGGGGTTTGCACGTGGAGTGGGGGGCCTGTGTGTCACGTGAGACCCAAGAGATCGACGTCCTTTTCAAATTGATGTTGAACAAGTTGAGGAGTTGCGACGACCTGCTTGAGAAGGTTTCGAATTCTTGTAATAGATTTGAGGGCGAATTTTTCAAAGATAATTTCAGCCGTCTCGTTGTTTTCGTGGCGACTTGACAACAGCTGTTCAGTGACGTCGTTGAAACCTGGTCGGATTATTCTTTCTTCCTTCAGGGATCGTGGGGCCGCTTTATGAGGTCCAGTCGATGACAGGGGTCGCACAGTGGCACTAGCCCCAAATCGTCCCCCTTCAAGGTGCCCGTCGAGAATCTACCCGCCGACACCTTCGAAAAAACATCTACACATTCTCCAAGTTGCGAAGCGGCGTGATCCCCGTCACGACTTCAAATCCTCGTCGAAAACGTCACCGGAAAGATACAAGAAGCCCTTTGGATCGCTTGCATTGGACTGCGCTTCTCTCTGCAACATCTCCAAACGCGTCTCCTCGACGGCCAGTCGCGTAAAGAGGTCCTACTCAAACTCGGTTCACAATGGCGCCTCGCTCTCGAGCCAACGCCGTGGATACCGACGCGTCCATGTCAGACGCGCCGGAGCACCGCCAGGAGGGAGAAATGGTGAGTTTAACTATTGAATTGCATTTTACTCTTCATTTGCGACGCGAGAGCTCTTTACTGATGGCCTGCTCTAGGAAGTCGATGAAACTCCCGACTACACTGACACCGAGAACCCCAGCACCACTGCGAGCAGTGTCGCCGGAGAGCCTACTACAGATGGTCGAAAGCGCCGCACGGAGGTTAACCAACTACGTCGAAGCATTTTTGGGAAGAAGCACGATCGTCTAGGCGAATCCAAGGTTCGAAGCCTCTTGGACAAGGCTGCAACTACCCACCAGTATGCTGACTTCTTATCCACAGGAAGATGACACCATTCGCCGATTCCGATACCTGCTTGGCCTCACCGATCTATTCCGTCACTTTATCGAGACAAATCCCGATCCAAAGATCCGCGATATCATGACCGAGATTGATCGACAGAATGCAGAGTCCGCCAGAGGAAAGAAGGGCGCTGGAAGGCAAGGAGGCGCCACGAGCGATAGACGCCGACGCACAGAAGCCGAAGAAGATGCCGAACTTTTGAAGGACGAGAAGCACGGTGGTTCTGCTGAGACTGTCTTCCGAGAGTCGCCCCCCTTCATTCAGGGTACCATGCGCGACTACCAGGTTGCCGGCCTCAATTGGTTGATCTCCCTCCATGAGAACGGTATCTCTGGTATTCTTGCCGATGAAATGGGTCTTGGAAAGACGCTCCAAACGATTTCCTTCCTTGGCTACCTGCGACACATTGTTGATATCACCGGGCCACACTTGGTCATCGTACCAAAGTCTACTCTCGACAACTGGAAGCGAGAGTTTGCCAAATGGACCCCGGAGGTGGATGTTCTAGTGCTTCAGGGAGCAAAGGAAGAGCGACACAACCTGATCAACGAGCGTCTTGTGGATGAGAAGTTTGATGTTTGCATTACCAGCTACGAGATGGTGCTCCGAGAGAAGGCGCACCTGAAGAAGTTTGCTTGGGAGTACATCATCATTGATGAGGTTTGTCACTCTGTGCAAAGTGAATACGACCATACTAAACAGCATCTAGGCGCACCGAATCAAGAACGAGGAATCTTCATTGTCGCAAGTCATCCGACTCTTCTCGTCCCGAAACCGACTCCTCATCACAGGTACACCTCTGCAAAACAACCTGCACGAGCTGTGGGCACTTCTCAACTTCTTGCTACCCGACGTATTTGGCGATTCTGAGGCTTTCGATCAGTGGTTCTCAGGCCAGGACCGGGATCAAGACACTGTTGTTCAACAACTTCACAAGGTCCTTCGACCTTTCCTGCTCCGTCGCGTGAAGAGCGACGTTGAAAAGAGCTTGCTGCCAAAGAAGGAAGTCAACGTCTATCTAGGCATGTCGGAGATGCAGGTCAAGTGGTACCAGAAAATCCTTGAGAAGGATATCGATGCAGTCAACGGAGCTGGTGGAAAGCGGGAGTCCAAAACCCGACTGCTCAACATTGTGATGCAGCTTCGCAAGTGCTGCAACCATCCTTACCTGTTTGAAGGAGCTGAGCCTGGCCCCCCATACACCACCGATGAGCATCTAGTCTACAACGCAGGCAAGATGGCTGTCCTTGATAAGCTTCTCAACAGACTCCAGAAGCAAGGTAGCCGAGTTCTCATCTTCTCACAGATGAGTCGACTGCTTGATATTCTTGAAGATTACTGTGTCTTCCGCGAGTACAAGTATTGTCGTATCGACGGTGGCACAGCGCACGAAGACCGTATCGCAGCCATCGACGAGTACAACAAGCCTGGCTCAGAGAAGTTCATCTTCCTCCTCACAACCCGAGCTGGTGGTCTAGGCATCAACCTGACAACCGCCGATATTGTCATTCTCTATGACAGTGACTGGAACCCTCAGGCAGATCTGCAGGCCATGGACCGAGCGCACCGAATCGGTCAGACCAAGCAGGTTGTTGTGTACAGATTCGTCACGGACAATGCTATTGAGGAGAAGGTTTTGGAGAGAGCTGCTCAAAAGCTCCGCCTGGATCAGCTTGTCATTCAGCAAGGTCGTGCTCAGACTGCCGCCAAGGCCGCAGCGAACAAGGACGAACTTCTGTCCATGATTCAACACGGAGCTGAGAAGGTATTCCAATCCAAGGGACCTACTGGTAACATGGCTTCCAAGGAGGGTGAAATCGGTGACGCCGACATCGATGAGATCTTGGCTCGAGGTGAAAACCGAACTAAGCAGCTGAATGCCAAGTATGAGAAGCTTGGTATCGATGATCTACAAAAGTTCACATCGGAGTCGGCTTATGAGTGGAATGGGGAGAACTTTGCCAACACCAAGAAGAACATCAACATGACCTGGATCAACCCGGCCAAGCGAGAACGCAAGGAACAATCGTATTCTATGGACAAGTACTTCCGACAGACCATGTACCCCAACCCGAAGGCGGATGCGAAGCCCAAGGCGCCTCGAGCACCGAAGCAAGTTCCAGTACACGATTACCAGTTCTACCCACCGCGTCTGCGAGATCTTCAGGATAGAGAGACTGCATACTACCGAAAGGAGATTGGCTATAAGGTGCCTCTGCCAGATGGTGATGATGACAACCTGTCGGAGCGAGAGGCCGAGAGAGCTCTCGACCAGCAAGAGATCGACAACGCCACCCCTCTGACCGAGGAAGAGCGCGACGAAAAGGAGAAGCTATCGATGCAAGGATTTGGAGAATGGAACCGACGCGACTTTCAACAGTTTGTCAACGGATCTGGCAAATACGGCAGAACTGCCTATGAAGGCATCGCCAAAGAGGTTGACAGCAAGTCTGCGGCCGAAATCAAGGCCTATGCCAAGGTCTTTTGGCAGCGGTACACCGAGATTGCAGACTATCCCAAGTACATGAAGACTATCGAGGATGGCGAGGAACGAACCCGACGTCTCGGACACCACCAGAAGCTCCTGAGGAAGAAGATGCAGCAGTACAGAGTCCCCCTACAGCAGCTCAAGATCAACTACTCTGTGTCCACAACCAACAAGAAGGTCTACACGGAAGAGGAAGATCGGTTCCTCCTGGTCCTGCTCGATCGATATGGGATCGACTCAGAAGGCCTGTATGAGAAGATGCGGGATGACATCCGCGAATCCCCCTTGTTCAAGTTTGACTGGTTCTTCCTCAGCCGAACGCCTATTGAGCTTTCCCGACGCTGCACTACTCTGATTACGACTATTGTCAAGGAATTCGAAGATGTTCCTGCCCGTGGTTCTAATGGAGTGAACGGAAAGGCCAAGCGAGAGCCTGATGATGAGAATGACGAGGACAGCATTCTTGGAATGGCCCCTGCCAAGAAGAAGGCCAAGAACGGCGTCAAGGTATGCATGACGAAGCTTTCTTATCATTGACATGGTGCTGACAAAATCTACAGAACAAGGCTCTCGACAACGTCAAGTCGGTCAAGTCAAGCAAGAACAGCTCGACCACTCCATCAAGAGCATCCAGTGTGGCATCCACCGCATCTAATGCAGGAGGCTCTACCAAGGGCAAGAAGGGCAGGAAGAAGTAAACAAAAGGGCACGGGGTCTTGGGGTTGATTGGTAAGTATGCTTGGTCGGTCGGTCAGGGGGGATAGATCTTTTTTGGCGTTTGGTTGCACTTTAGGACCTTACTTTGCTCATGTCAGTATTTGGTGTGTCTGGCACGACGGACTGTACCAGGATTCAAGGAGGTATGATAGATGCCTCGATTAACAAGGATGCCTCAAGGCTGGGGCAAAGGGAGCGAGGACGGCGAGCGGTTTTTGAGTGTTAAATAGTTGTTTGAGAGCAAAAGAACCATGTCTAGATGCCTGTACTGCCTAGTGTCTAACCGGCGTGCCGTGAGGTCTGCTACAAAGTCATGCCAGCGTAAAGACGATGCCGTATCGCGATATACATGAATTCTTCAAGAGGGACTGTCTAACCATCTGGATGTATCCAAATCCCCAAGTCATAGATACGTCATCAAATGGTGCAATTTCGACCTGTTCCCTAAGCCTCCTGGAGAGATGGTAACAATTACAAGCCCCTTTCTTTGTCTTCCTCTCTCTCCCCTACACACTCCCTGTTTCCATCCCGTCCATTCATTCATCCATCCATCAATCCCCTCCCGTTTAATTTTTTGCCCCTTGAACAAAAAAACAAGGATTTGTTTGTCCCCCAAAACGCCGTACTATGCAAGCACACAGGAAAAGAAGGCATCTTACTGCATTCGGTTCAACCGCTCCCTCTCGACCTCGTAGTTGAAGTCGAAGTAGCCCTTGTCGAAGTGGTGAACTCGAACGTAGCCGTCCTCTCCGCCGCTTGCGTAGCTCTTGCCCGTGGGGTCGGCGGCGACGGTGTTGAGGGGACCGAAGTGGCCTCGCACACGGCCGATCTCGTCCTCGAAGATCTTGTGGTAGAAGCGGGCCTCGAACTTACCCTGTCGGGCAGAGGTTCGGGTGACGTCCATGGCGGCCTGACCACCACCGAGGATGACGAAGTCCTTCTTAGGGGTGATAGTAGCGCTGTTCAGGGGAGTATCGGCGACGTATGTCTTGAGAACCTCGAGGTCGCGGGCAGAAATGAGCTTGGAAAGGTCAGTGTTTATACTTTGGTCCGTAAGCAGAGGCGACCTACCTTGGCAGTCTTGTCCTTGCAGGCGGTGATAAAGTAGGTTCGGTCGGGAGACCACTGGAGGTCGACGATGGGCTGGTTAAGCTCATGGACGGGGACGTTGTCCAGCAGGTCACCGGTCTTGGCGTCGTATCGGCTCACGCTGCCATCCTCGTGGCCGGCGATGATGTACTTGCTCATGGCGCTCCAGCCAGCAACGGTGGCCTTGCTCTCGTCGCAGACGATGGTCAGGACCTTCTCATCGCTCTGCTCGGCGTTGACGTCTGGGTTGATGTCGACGACGACAATGTTGGAGAGGTAACCCATACGCTTCTCGGTGACACCCAGCAGCTTGGTGCCGTCCTCGTTGAACTCGACTCGCTTGACGGCGGTGGGGAACTCCCAGGTCTTGATGAGGCGGCCGGTCTTGACCTCCCAGAGGCGGATGGTGTTGTCGGCGGAGCCCGAGGCGATCATGGTCGAGGTAGGGTCGACGTCGACAGTCCAGATGGCACCGACATGGCCGTGGTAGGTACCGAGGCGCTCGCCGTTGTGAGAGAACCAGGCGCAGATCTGCTGGTCCTTGGCGACGGAGAAGATGATGTCGCCATCGAGGTTGTATCTAGGGGTGGTCGACGATGTTAGACGGGGGGTTCTGAGTGGTATTCCAAGCTATTTAAAGAACTAGGACAATTTCATGTTCCACGTTCCCTCTTCCCCTCCTTCTTGAAGATTTGTCGTCTGAAAATGGCAGAGAATGAAATGTTTTGACGTACCGAATCTGGGTGAGCGCACGCTCGTGCCCGGCAAGAAGAATGGGCCGCATGATGTCGTTATCTGAGGGGCTCGGAGGGGTTGATGGCGGAGGCAAGTTCGGAAAGGCTGGTTATATGGCGAGGGCTTTCGCGATGGAATTTTTGGCGGTTGTGCGTTTTGGTGGGGCACAAATCCCCCCTCCTCTCGCGGGGGCACAGGACTTTTACTTTTATGGGCTAAGTTCTGGTGCGAATATTGAGTCTGTGCCTGACACCGCGTGTCAAGTTTGGGATTTGCCATGTTCAACACCTTGGTTGCCTATTATTCGAGAGATAGTGACGCCCATGATAGATTCATCCATAGACTATTGAGTCATATCAAGGATTCAAGAGTCATAGTATGAATCCTTCTTGTCGAATATCCCAGAAAGTGGAATGATAACATGAATTTGTTGACATCGAGTCTTCCCTGGTGGCGGCCCGTCCTGAGGCATCAACCATTTACTCGCCCGATTTCTTGGAAACCACTTTGCAATTTCCCTCTGTGTAGGAGGCCAGACTGACGCCATCTCCAACGTGAGGCGAAACTGAACCTTCGACCCTCCAGATTGATCGATTGTTGATCCTGGAGGAAACTGCTGGCTCTTGACGACTGAGTCACGTCGACTCACTGACGCTTACATCTCACTCGCCCTGTCTCATCTCTGGAGGGGGGATCACACGACCAGCAGAATCGACGGTTGGAATCCGTCAAAGATGGAGGAGTACCATGAAGATCTGAACTTGGTCGTCTGTTCCTTGAAACACTAGACCTAATTCTCTGTCTTGCTTGTGATTCCTACCTGTACGATATTGTCAGATTTACGTTCGAGACGATTGGCAGCCAGGCGTTTTCCCTCTACTCTTTCGTTCTCTCCTCACCTCCTAGAACACCATCTTTGTTGCACAGCGGGCATTGGATACACTCCTCCGATCATAGGCCATTCCTGTTTAATCTTACCTACAGACGGACGGACGGGACGTATGGAGATTTTTCGGCATCTCATACTAGGTCGGCACATAGGTATGCATCTACGAGATCAGATATATACCACCAGTTGATCATGGCCGGGGTCAAGCTCCGTTACGCCGCGTCGGGATCGTCTGCGGATGTATGCCGAAGGGTCCCGAGATGTCCTTCATTCTCGATATTGTTAACTCTTCAGCACCTACGGCACAGCAGCCGACGGGCACACCAAGCCGAACCTGCAATAGCCGGGCCCCGTTGTACGCACCACTCACACCCGCAAACTCGGACTCGCAGTCACATTTTCACCCACCCACAGGCGCCCTCGCGCACAAAGTCGTCAAGGTCAAGTCAAACTCGTACCCACACGTGTTCGGGCGTCTCCCCCGTGTCGCCCGGGTTGGCCTTGGGCGCCACTATTCCAACTGCCCCTCCCCCTCGCCCAGCAGCCCACTTCATATACGCCGACTGCCTCTCGGACAACAGCCGACGATTGAACTTTGCTTCAGTGTCTGTCGCTGGTTCTTCGCCTTCTGTTCGCCGAATCTCGCATCCATTGTTTAATCAGAGACGGAACTTCTCTTTGACTACCGCCACAATGGTTGCTACAAAGATTGACGGCACTGCCATCGCAAAGTCCATCCGTGAGCGGCTGTGCGCCGAAGTCGCGGCTAAGCAAAAGCTCAACCCCAGATACCAGCCCTGCCTCAAGATCATCCAAGGTGTGTCACGGTCACTTGTGCTACTCTTATCCTCGTCAATTGCTCAATGCTGACTTAATTCGTCCAGTTGGTGATCGTTCTGACTCTTGTTCGTGATACCCTGCCCCGCCATCACAAGTTGATGATCGATCTTCTCACTGACCCCGCCTAGCTACCTATGTTCGCATGAAGCTCAAGGCCGCCGCAGAGGTGAGTCAGACTGATGACACCTGTGTAACTCAATCATTGACTCACTGGTAATAGGCTGGCATTGATAGCAAGTTGCTTCACTACCCAGAGTCTATCACAGAGGCTGAGCTGTTGGACCACATCCGTCAGCTGAACAATGACCCTATTGTCCACGGCATCCTGGTCCAGCTGCCTCTTCCCAGTCACATCTCTGAGTATACTGTCACATCCTTTGTGGCAGATGAGAAGGATGTCGACGGTTTTGGCACCAGAAACATCGGAGAGCTTGCCAAGCGTGGCGGCAAGCCTCTCTTTGTGCCATGCACCCCCAAGGGTGTCATGATCCTACTCAAGGAGGCCGGTGTTGACCTCAAGGGCAAGAACGCCGTTGTCCTTGGACGAAGTGACATTGTCGGAAGCCCTGTGAGCTACCTGTTGAGAAACGCCGACGCTACTGTCACTGTCTGCCACTCCAAGACAAAGGATATCCAGAACCACATCAAGGAAGCTGATGTCGTCGTTGCCGCCATTGGTCAACCTCAGTTCGTCCAGGGCAGCTGGCTGAAGCCTGGCGCTGTTGTTATTGATGTCGGAACAAACTTCCTGCCGGATTCCACAAAGAAGTCCGGATACCGACTTGTCGGTGACGTCGATTACGCCGCTGCCTCTGAGGTCGCTTCGGCCATTACCCCCGTTCCCGGTGGTGTTGGACCCATGACAGTTGCCATGCTCATGCAGAACGTTATCGATGCCACAACATGGTACTTTGAGTCCCAGAAGCTCAGGAAGACCATTCCCCTGCCCCTGAAGCTGGAGGACCCTGTTCCTTCTGATATCGCCGTTTCGCGATCCCAGACCCCCAAGCAGATTACTCGCATTGCCGCCGAAGTTGGCATTGCTCCCCACGAGCTTGAGCCCTACGGCGCGTACAAGGCCAAGGTTGATCTCAGCCTCCTCAAAAGACTTGAGCACCGAACGAACGGTCGCTATGTCGTTGTCACCGGCATTACCCCTACACCTCTTGGAGAGGGCAAGTCCACCACAACCATGGGTCTGGCCCAGGCCCTGGGAGCCCACGTTGGCCGGTTGACATTTGCCAATGTGCGACAGCCCAGCCAAGGTCCTACCTTTGGTATCAAGGGAGGCGCTGCTGGAGGAGGCTACAGCCAAGTCATTCCTATGGACGAGTTCAACATGCATCTTACTGGCGATATCCACGCCATCACTGCCGCCAACAACCTCCTCGCGGCTGCTATTGAGACTCGTATCTTCCACGAGAACACCCAGAAGGACGGTCCCCTGTACCGACGACTGGTACCAGCCAAGAACGGCCAGAGGAAGTTTGCCCCTGTCATGTTCCGCCGGCTGAAGAAGCTTGGCATTGACAAGACCAACCCCGACGAGTTGACTGAGGACGAGATCCACAAATTCGCTCGCTTGGATATTGATCCCGAGACTATCACCTGGAGACGAGTCCTCGATGTCAACGACCGTCACCTTCGTGGAGTCACGGTCGGAACTGCCCCGACTGAGAAGGGACAGACTCGAGAGACTGGCTTTGACATTACTGTTGCTAGTGAGTGCATGGCCATCCTTGCTCTCAGCAACAGCTTGGCCGAGATGCGAGAACGCCTCGGCCGAATGGTGGTTGCCACTTCACGAAGCGGTGACCCCGTCACTTGTGATGATATCGGTGCTGGCGGTGCTCTCACTGCCCTCATGAAGGATGCCATCAAGCCTAACCTTATGCAGACCCTCGAGGGTACTCCTGTCTTTGTCCATGCTGGTCCCTTTGCCAACATCAGCATCGGCCAGAGCTCTATCCTGGCCGACAAGCTTGCCCTCAAGCTTGCGGGTACTGAGCCTGACGAGGACCACAGCGAGAAGTCTGGCTTTGTTGTCACTGAGGCCGGTTTCGACTTCACCATGGGTGGTGAGCGATTCTTCAACATCAAGTGCCGTACTTCTGGCTTGGTTCCTGACGTTGTCGTCGTTGTGGCCACCGTCCGAGCCCTCAAGGTTCACGGTGGCGGTCCTCCCATCGCCCCTGGCGCTGCTCTCAGCGCTGTCTACAAGGAGGAGAACGTTGACATCCTTCGTGCTGGCTGCGTGAACCTGAAGAAGCACATTGCCAACGCCAAGTCCTTTGGCATCCCTGTCGTCGTCGCCATCAACAAGTTCTCGACTGACACTGACGCCGAGATCGCTGTCATCCGGGAGGAGGCCATTGCTGCCGGTGCCGAGGACGCTATTCTGTCCAACCACTGGGCCGAGGGAGGCAAGGGTGCCGTCGACCTGGCCAACGGTGTCATTGCCGCTTCCGAGAAGCCCAAGGAGCTCAAGCTCACCTACGACCTGGAGGGAACTGTTCAGGACCGCATCACTGCCATCGGTCAGAAGATGTATGGTGCTGAGAAGGTCGAGTTCAGCGAGCTTGCCCAGAAGAAGGTGGACACGTATACTCGCCAGGGATACGGAAATCTGCCCATCTGCGTTGCCAAGACTCAGTACTCACTTTCTCACGACCCTGACCTGAAGGGTGCTCCTACCGGCTTCACGGTTCCCATCCGCGATGTCCGGATGGCTGCTGGAGCAGGATATCTGTAAGTTTCCTTGACTCGGTAATAAATGTACCGTCACTAACAAGTATCTAGGTATGCCCTGGCTGCCGATATCCAGACCATCCCTGGTCTCCCCACAGCCCCTGGCTACCTCAACGTCGACGTCGACGTCGAGACTGGTGAGATTGACGGCCTCTTTTAGAAAAGACAATGACTACTATACACCGGCATGATTATGGTATTGTACCCTCAACTCAACGTGGGATTATGTATGGACTGGAAGGCGAAACTTTGGGACGTGGCATTTCAACACATGGTGCGGGACGGGACAGGACAGGACTGGCGAAGAAATAAACTGTGTCAATATTGGCGATACCTAAATTATAACATTTCCGCTCATTGCTTTGTGGGTGATTGTTTTATACGCGAGTGCTTAGTAAAGTGAATAGGGGTATCCAGCTTTTGCTTTGCCGTCGTTTATATTCCTCTTCACGATGGATATACGCCTTGTGGGCTTTATTATCAAATTTACCCCTTATAGTAAGTATATCACATGTATATTATGGCAGCCTCAATCTTGTAAGTAGCTCATTCTATATCTTAATAGCAAACCTCGAGTTTGGTCTCCATTTCATGTCCCTTTTCCGTAACCGGCATTACGCCCCAAAAACAGATGACAATCCTCTACATTCACCCCTTACCGTTGACACTTAAAGTTCCTCATGTTTACCAATTCTTCTCCGCCCTCTCTATAGATTTTCCTCTCCCCCGCATCTCAGTGTCTATCCCCCACTATCCAAATCTCCCCTCAAAGACTGTCCTATCGGTAATCGGTAACTCGACGGTCAAACCACCGCCTTGTTCTTGCTGAGCTCCTCAAGGGCAAGAGCATGTTCGTTGAGAGTTTGAACGTCGGGAACTTGAACGATATCGGTATCCAGTCGCGTGAAGACTGAAGGAGTGCTTGGGATGGGCTCAGCCTTGTCCCCAATCATGTCCTTCACAAGGACATCGATGTCTGACATCTCAGCAAAGAATAGGTAGACGTGGACCGGCTTCTCCTGAGGGAACCGCTGAACGCATCCAATGACCTTGTCTGCCAGACCTGGTGTCTAAAACTGCTCGCAAAAGATGATTCTCGAGGCGCCGGTCAAACTCAGACCGGGGCCAGCAACATGAGCATCCAGGAGGAGGACGCGGGGGCCCCCGGCTTGTTTAATGTAGGAAAAAAGCTCGTCTCTCTTTCTTTTATCGTCAGTAACGCTCAAGGCGTCGAGGAGGTTGTCCTTTTCGGCCACATCGACAGGCCGGTTCAGAAAGTCTACGTTGCTCGCCCTATAGTCGAGCAGGACCGAACCGTCATACCGAACAGTTCAAGGGTTTATGCTCGAGATTTCATTGAGATTCTAGCAGATTACGCTAGAGATGATGTCCAGAAACAGAACCGAGGTCGAAGCGACAATGACCTTTTCGTCCTGGTGCTGGCGAAGGAGCTCAGCGACCTTTGGCGCGATCGCACGTACTCGAGGTGACATGGATTCCTCCTCCTCTATGGAATAAACATATTTCTTCCATACTATGGTCCATCTTAAGTTGAAGCGCTTTCTTCCCTATTCTAGGTTGTTCGGGGGCCTTTGCTGGTCGTCCTCGTCATCAGAATCTTCCTCGTCATTCATGGCCGAATTGTCTTCATCGTGAATATCGTCATGAAGGTCTTTGTGGCTCTTAAAGCCGTCGTCCTGTACAGCTCAGAGTGGAGCGGAAGACTGGGACGCACCATATTTCGGTTGGGGGAGCGTTTCTGTGCCACCTGGATGTCGAAGACGTGAATTGTGTCGCAGAAACATACGCATTCCTGGCGGTTTAGGAACGTCTTGATGAGAAAAGAGGTAGAGCAGACGACAACTTCAAATTGTAAAAGCTGATGACGCGAGATGTTGGTGCTGTCAAGAATGATGTAAGACGGCTGATCATCCTGTAGTATGATCAGAACTATGAAATCTGTTACCGACAGGAAGCACTCATACCTTCTTAAAATGCTTATTGATTTCCCAACACCATCGGGGGACACTCTCAGGGGAACAAACAATGAGGACAAACCCACAGTGTGGCAGCATCTGCTTTCGTTTGATCAGAGCAGCTGTCAGTGCCGTGAGAGACTTGCCCGTGCCAGGTTCATCGCAAAGGAAGGCCCCCTTGAACATGGCCTCGGTCGATTACAGAAGCTTGGTGACTCCTACGGCCTTCCATGGCTTGAGCTCGGTCTGGAGACGGGGCAGAAGCGTAGGCCCAGTGTCGGAGGGTCAGATGGTTCTTGTAGTCACTATGTCGGAAGACGTGATGGTCAGGGATTGCAGTCTTTCGGTCAGGTGGGAAGTGATATTAAAATTTCAGATGTTACAATATAGATTTCATTAGCTAGTTTGAGATAGCAAGTGTCCTTGATGTCGAGTAAGCAAGCAAGCAAGCAGATTAACCCCTGAATGACCACCAGCCCTTCAACACTCACTACTTCCAATCTATCCTGCTGGCCCATGTCAGTTCCTTTTCCAAGTTCTGGCTCCCAGAAGAATCACGCTCCTTCTCAAAAACTTGTCGCATGTATCGCAGAAGTGCGACATCTTTCTGGTCCAGACTCGAGGGGAGCCCCAGGATTGAGGACGCTTCCTCACCGCCCTCCTCCTCCTCCTCGTAGTCCCTGATAGCCTCGCTGACAGAACCCCTGGCGCCTTCTTCTTTCACCGAACCGAGGGCATGATAGAAGGCGGAGAACTTATCTGCAAGCTTCGCCAAATTAGCAGGGAGCCCAGGAAGCGTTGGCTGAGCGTCCATGGCGTCGGACTCCAGATCAGCCTGTGTCGCAAACTTTTCGACCACATCGGTTGCCACCACATGAACCGCTGCTTGCGTCGCCATTCGTAGAATCTTGATATTGTAGTTTCCTGGGGGAATGGTTACGAAAATCATCTCAAAAGCAAACGCGGTAGCCAGCCGCTTCACCTGCGTCAAGGCCGTCACAGTAGCCTCCTGGTTCTGCGTACCAATGACTACACTGGCTAGCTGAACCGCTTTGTGAAGCTGTCCGAGGCCACATCCATGGGTGCATGGATACCTACCAGCATCAAGCCAGGCCTTTAGATTCTCTGCGCGAGCATTTTCATCCTGTATCAGGGCCTCAAGGAGAGTGACGCTGGGGTTTCCGTCAACTGTCTGTGTCAACTGATGCACATGCATTGAAGCTGATGCGCTCCCTCGAGCAATGCTGATGGCCAATTGGACCAAGTTGTCGTGATTTTCTCCCACGCCTGCATTAATAGCGTGCGAGTTGGAGAACATGGTGCAGAACGAGACGATCACGCCAAGATATAGTGACTCGTGGATGGTGATGCCTGATGCCGAGGTGGAGCAAAGACCCTTGGCCAACTCAAGGACAGCGCTGGTGTTAATCCTGTGTTCTCCAACCGCCTCAAACTGGTATGGCCAGAGTTCCTAAGCCGAACGTGTTAGAAGTTCCTCTCACTCTTCATCGGCAGCTGACGAACCTTGAACGCGGAGATAACACGCTCTGCCTGCTCTTCAATGAGGTCCCCTTTCCCCTCCATCATGTCGCGGATGACCCCCTTGCTAGCCACTCCAGGGGTCGATAGGCTCTCGAGAGAAGTCTGCTCCGATGTTCTGAAGCGGTCAATCACATATTGGAGGTAGGACTTGCTCGAGAAAGTCGTGTATGCCGAAATAGCCGTGCTGATGAAAGAAACCACTTTCTCCGAAGTGGACACCTCGTGGGCTTGGCCATGGTCAACATGGCTAGCCAGGAGAGGTGCGGAAGATGGCTGCTGAGAGGCTTCCTGCTGAGGAACTTCTTGTATCTCTCCTCGAAACTCAGAACAAAAGGCATTGATGTTGTGCCTCATAGACTGTCTGCGCTGGTGAGGTTTCGTCCCTGTCACGCCATGGGCCCATTCCTAGTAATAAACCACTCTGTCGTTGCAGGCCTGCTCTCCAGGCAAGGGGGTAGCCTCGCACAAGCCATCACGCCTCTTGCTATGCAAGAGATGCAGCGTGCACCTTTTTTGACGAATAATGGCCACAACCAAACGAGTCTGTGGCCTAGTCTCAACAAAAGTATGGATGGCAGGGTCGAAGCTTTGCAAAGGTACAGGTTTGGAAAACTCCTTGTGCTTGGGCACCTCAGCTTGTGGTAAAAGCTCGCCAACGATGACGGCCAACAAACCGCTAGAGTGTGATTTAGTGGCAGAATGCAAGTCAAGGACGTGGTACGCACCATTGTACACCCTCAATGTCCTCTTCCTTGGGGCTGATGACGAGGCCAGCATCGGTTGTGTCATGGAGACTGAGAATATGCTTGGCTTTCCTACAGTCGTGAGCCCTGCTGATTTGAATGACTCGCCTCTTTGGTCTGCTAACTTTGCCTGTGTCGTAGGCCCAACCTTTGAAGCAAAAGGCGATGTCGCGATTTTCGGCCATGGCGCATACTGCGTACCGCGGTTGCGGATTAAGCACGGCAGATGGGTCAGGGGCGGTTGACGGGATGAAAGATGTGAGGCGCCTTTTTGGGCGTTGGCCTTCACTGACTGAAAGCAAGGACACAAAGCACTGCCAGCATAAGGCGGTGCAAAGTGAGCACGTGGGCAATCCTTGATGCGCCGGGAAGAAGGGGGTTGAGGAGGTGGGATTGAAGAGAAGAGAAGGGATGAAGGGAGAGACAAAGAGAGAAGATGAAGAGGATTATGAGCGAGGAAGCGCGTTTTAATATCCAGTGGTACCTCCTAAATCATAAGGCTTAGGGGCTAGGCTGTGTGATCATGATTCATAGTCGTTGGTTCTCAAGGAAGGCAAATAGAAGCAAAGAGTCTAACTCTTGAAAGGGGTGTTTCCCCTGTCTGTCGATGCCTTGGGCAAGAATCATTTGGTGCGATAATGCAGAGACTCTACAGTCATGACAGATCGGAGAACTTAAAGAGGATGACAGTTGAGGTTATTGTGTGTTATTTCTGACGGGGTGCTCATCAGAGGGTAAAGATGTAGGGTATGAGGCGAGGGGTGGCGGACGGTTCAGTGCTCATCCAGGTGACAGTCGATCAACAGTTCTCCATTCAATGAAGCGGAGGAAATGAAGAAATCAAGAAGTAGTTTTGTGTAGTTAAGGGAGCTAAAAGTCTAGAGAGGCTGCCAAAATGAAAGTTTGCCTTCGTTACTCTACCCTTTAAAGAACACCACAACTGTTCAGTGTCCAGGTCTCGAGTTAAAACTACCCGAGGGTCATAAGACCACGGGGCTTAGACTTGAAAGGAGGAAAGAAGAACTTCAACTAGTAAATTGACGTCTAATTATGCACAAGAGGCTACAATGGAGGCAGTACAGACGAGGCCCGGCGTTGACCGACGAGAGGGCAACACAAACCCGCCTGGAAACGATAGTGAGTCTAACTTGGAGATGGCAAACAACAGGTAGAACTAAAAAACTACTTGGCTACTAATTGTAATGATCTTTGCCAAACGCTAAAGGTCAGAGTCCTAGACTTAATAGCAGGTTAAAGCATCGTGGTCTCTCAGGGGAAGGGGGGAGAAGGTGAGGAACTGTGATGGGACAAACAGACACACAAAACGATCTCCCAGGCCAGTATACGATCATTCCCACAGTTCGGCCGGCTTTTAAGAAAAGAGAACGTCCCGTCGTCGGGGGTGCTGTGTTTGTGGGCATGGTTGGGAAAGGGGGTGAACACTTGGAGCAGAGGCCAAGAGACCCTACAATGGCACAGCCATATGGGAGTGAACCCACACTTCGAGGCATGACGTTTTGTTTGAAGTTACCTAAATGCTCATCAAGAAGTATGATCCTTTTAGTAATGACTTACACCACCTGTCTAGTCGGTTAGAGCGGCTACTCTCAACTTGGCATGAAGGATCATTATCACTCGGGGGTAACCCAGTCTGTGCCCGTCAAGGTATCAAGTATCTCCAAGGCCACTGGGATATCTTGTGGATAATACTGCCGGTTAGAAGTACCGTCGACAACACATCACATCGTGGGCACCTTGGGTGGGAGGGGCTATCGACGGATGAAGCAGGAGGATGGAGTCAAAGAAGATGCCAGAATCAAGGAGGTTCGGACCACCGATCAAGAGAAGAAGTAACGGTACCTCTGGATAATGTCCTTGCCATCTCAGGCGCTTCGTTCTGGGCCATGGACCGGCTGGCGGATGAGTCCCGGGGTGAAGGGGCGGGTGTGAGCAAGAAAGAATCAAACCAGCACACCCCCGTGGGGCCTAAATCTAATCCTTTACAGTGCAGTTGATACTCATCCCGCCATCCCACGCTTGATATGAAGGCAACGGAGCGTGTAACGCGCGGGATCCGTTGAGGGAAGATGCGAGTTTCGTCTAGTCCAGATGGCAAGGATGTAGAACCATCCAAGTGACGCCCAGTCCCTCGTCGAGGCTTAGATCTCAGCACGAATGGTCCGACTCGGCGTTGAACAAGCTTGGAAAACAAAGGGACCGCTCGATATATCCACCAAGCTTCACCATGAGACAAGAAAAGTGTGGAGCGCCGGGCATCAAAAGCATCCTCCGGAACAAGGGTGATGTGATCGGACTGGGGCAGAAAAGAGCATCTTTGCCACGCGAGACTGCACTGCGCCCGCGAGAAGGCAAAGAAAGAGGGAAAACCCCTCAATGAAACGGCGTAGAAGTTACCGCAAAATCGGGTGTTATCACGATGCCGAGGCCGCAAAGAGGATGAGCAGTCTGTAGACGACGTTGACGTAGAGAGACGGGATCGGGGGCTAGCGTCATGCAAGTTTCGTATAGCACTACCCTGGTCTCTTTGGAGAATGGTGATTGATCGAGAGTGACGGATGAGGTAGTGAGGCTCAAGGGTGAAGCCATCAACTCGCTTGGATCGTCTGGGGGTAGGATGGTTCATGGTGGAGATGGACCTTGTGGGGAGGAGTGGGGCCTACAGACATAATAACACGACCATGGAAGGCGTGTTTTTGGCAGAGAGAATGTGTCTTTATTTATGTCTATAGCTATACGAAAGGTGCATAACTAGCGCGTCCGGGCCCCGGGGTCCATCAGATTCTCGCAGACGCACAGGCATTGAAGCGAAAAAAGACCGTCGAGAAGTTCAGCTGGTGTCTTTATGTTGAATTGATGGGTGTGCAGTTATTTGTTTGGTGTTTAGAGATGGATGTGATTGATAACTGGGAGACTTGTATATGTCAAGACTTAGACAAACATGATGCGCTTTTCCATGTCGTGCAACAATTAAGGAAAGAGACGGCAAGAACTCTCAAAGCAAGTGTATGAGTTACGCCTGCCCTGTCAGGCTATCAGAGCTTTGTCGTGATAGGCTGCGTCCCCTGGGAAATTGGCCCTTGTCACCCGCACCCAAAAACTTCCCGCGCCTGAAAGGACCCGACAAGCTCCATCTCATCCAATGCAAATCAAATGGGGTAGAAAAACAAATCTGGGGCGCCAATAGCACAACACGTTTTCTTATTCGGATTCTCTCCATCGTCACACGCCCCCCCCTTGTCCATTTGGTTTTTTTTTTCCATCTCTTTCCCCCCCTTGATCTTGTTCTGGTTGTATCTTTCACGTTGTTTTTGCGTTGCTGTTCTCTCTCATCAGCTTCATCTTGACATTCTCTAGACGACAGGTCCTGACCTACCTAATTCAAGGCTCACCTCCATCGGGAGACGCCCGTCACCGCTCGCTCTCTACCCTCCCCCCCCTTGTTGAGAGAGGCGCATCCATTCTGCATTTGGTGCTTCATTGCGCTTCGCTGGCCCTTGTCCTCCACTCTTTTTTTTCACTCTCCTCGCAGTAGCAGAAGCAGGATTAGACGCGCACGCAGCGAGTCGCATTGTCTAGTTGCTGCTTGGCTTGACGAAGTGTCTCGCATCCCACGGCTCTGAGACGCCCGCCACTGTCCTTCTCCTCGGCAGTTCCGTCTCTCTCAGGCCGCCGTCCTTGTCAATCCCCTCGTCCTGACCTCGTGCGCGCATATAAAGGCTCCTTTGAGCCCCCTCGATCAAGATGTCTTCAAGATACTCTCTACGCCAAACTCCCAGGTTCGTACAAACCCCCATCGACACTTCTATCATACCTTTCTCGACCCAATTGGCCCTCCTGGACAAGTTGAGGCCCTCCTCAAGTCTTTGCCACTCCCCCACAACATACACCTCTCCATCATGCCACATAGTGACTGACCTGGCCTTAGGAAGAAAGAGCTCTTCGAGGGTATGGTAGAGACCCCTTCTCGACGCCGCTCAACACGCCGACAGACTTCCCAGCCTCTTGAGACCTCAGACGCCGACAACGACTCCGGCTCAAACACTGAAAACGCCCCTCGCCCTGCCCCCATTCGTCGACGCACCACCAAGTTTGTTGAGAACCTCGACGAGGACGACGAGCAAAAGCCGGTCGATATGGGCGCCGTCAACCGCAACGGCCACGCCAATGGCAACGGCAAGGCTAACGGCATCGCTGCCCCCAATGGTGTCCCTGCCCCTGCCGCCCCCGTCACCAGCGTCCTTGACAAGACTGAGGGTGTCCCTCAGGATCCTCATGTCGTCGACGGCTGGAGGCCAGGCCAGGACCCCAAGGTCGACTACTCGGGCGAGTTCGAGTTTGGAGGTTCCTTCGGCACCCTCGCCATGATGACTTGTTTCCCTATCCTCATGTGGTACATGTGGATTGGCGCAACTTACTATGATGGCAAGTTCCCAACTCGCGAGGCCGGTCAGTCTTGGGCCGACTTTGGCGCTCACCTTTTCAATCTCGTCTACACGGGTGCCTTCCCTCGCCTTCAGGTCTGGGCTTGGTACTGGTCCTACCTCATCGTCGAGGGTACTCTCTACTGCACCCTCCCTGGTGTCTGGGGCTACGGCAAGCCTCTCCCCCATGAGGGAGGCAAGCAGCTGCGCTACTACTGCAATGCCTACTTCAGTCTCTACACGACCCTCGCCATCCTTGCCGTTCTACACTTCTCTGGTGCCTGGCCTCTCCAAACGGCCATTGATGAGTTTGGCCCTATCCTGTCCGTTGCCATCCTGAGCGGCTTCCTCGTCAGCTTTGTCGCCTACTTCTCCGCCATCTGGCGCGGTAAGCAGCACCGCATGACTGGTTATCCCATCTACGACTTCTTCATGGGTGCTGAGCTCAACCCCCGCATGTTTGGCATCCTCGACTTCAAGATGTTCTTCGAGGTCCGCATGCCCTGGTATATCCTCCTCATCCTGAGTCTTGGTGCCGCCGCTCGCCAGTACGAGCAGTACGGCTACGTCTCTGGTGAGGTCTGGTTCCTCGTCATGGCTCACTTCCTCTATGGCAACGCCTGTGCCAAGGGAGAGGAGCTCATCATCACCACCTGGTAAGTACACTATGCTCCTCTGACCCCAAGACTCGCACTAACTCGACTCAGGGATATGTACTATGAGAAGTGGGGTTTTATGCTCATCTTCTGGAACCTTGCCGGTGTCCCTCTCTCTTACTGCCACTGCACCATCTACCTGGCCAACCACCACCCTGACGTCTACCGCTGGAACCGTGGCATCCTTGCCGCCATGTTCGTGGGCTACCTCTTCTGGTACTGGGTCTGGGACAGCTGCAACAGCCAGAAGAACCGCTTCCGCGCTATGGAGAAGGGCAAGCTTGTCTATCGCAAGACCTTCCCCCAGGTCCCTTGGCAGACCATCCACAACCCCAAGACCATCACCACCCCCCAGGGAACCATCCTCGTCGACGGCTGGTACGGACTGGCCCGCAAGATCCACTACACCGCCGACGTCTGGTTCGCCGTCTCTTGGGGTCTCATCACCGGTTTCGACAGCCCCTTCCCCTGGTTCTACCCCGTCTTCTTCGTCTGCATGATTGCTCACCGCGCCGCGCGTGACATTCATCGCTGCCGTCGCAAGTATGGTGAGGCTTGGCTCGAGTATGAGCGACGTGTGCCTTACCTCTTCATTCCTGTGAGTTTTCTTTCATCAACCACATTTGTAGTACCCACTAATAAGTCATCCAGTACGTTATTTAAGGGAATGCCAAGGGTAGCACGAGCATTGAGCTCAACCCTACCTTTTCCAAGGGCCTAGTGCTCTATTTGTTCCGTACATAACGGCCCTGGGAGCCGGTGTTGGGTCGACTTGGATTCCGTGACGAGAAAAAGAAGGGGTATGATAGAACGGGGTGAGATCAAGACGTCAAGAATACAGGGACGTTGCATGACACAAAAAGCCTTCCATCTGCGTTTCTGTACAAGAGATGGGATGGATATGTTGAGGCTCATTAGAAATATTGTAATGATGAATACTTGTTTGTATTGTATACACAGTTACACTTGCCTACTTTCAAGCGGCAACAGATTAATACGATGAAGAGATTATTAAACAACCATCTAAAGAAGTAAGCATTTATGATAAGCTTTACATACCAACATGGGGTTATAATAGACCCTGGCATAAAGATAAGAACAATACTTTGTAGGAAGTGATGTAAAATTCCTCTAAGCCTTAGATTACTTTCTCTGTTCTTAGACAACGATGAAATCAAATTATGAGGATATACTCATGAGGGTTAAAAAAGCATAGTAGCCTTTGATATGGATTTCGGTACCAACATGGCCACCTAAATATTTAATGACAACCTCCTTAGTTATAGTATCTACGTGACTAAACAATGGCTGAAGCATTCATTTCAAGCCCCAGCCAAGTCCGTCTTCATCCAGAGGAAAACATCATGAACGCCAACCAAAGACGACATGTAGTAACGTAGAACAAAACAATTAGCGGCAGCGCACCTAAAATACTCGAGTCCCTTCAGCGTCTATGATGAGAAGCCACCCAGAGAATAACACGCATGTTGACACTATTTTACAGAAACCCTCCGATTCGTCGCATCCGATTCATCCCCAACCAGCAAAAATATATCAATACCTCGAGTTCAATTATCCGATTTACGCGCAAGGGGGGCGGGAAATATCAATCACCATGCCCAAACCTGCGCCCACGTCCCAAATCTCCCGTCGTATTCCCTGCTAGGAGGCCGACGGAGAAAACTGTAACGCCGTTTGTCTTGTATAGTCAAGACATGATAGAGAGAGCAGCTCGTGTGGTTCAGGAGTTGTCTAGCTGTCTTCTAAACACGTCGTGTCGCCGCGTGTCGAACTTAGCAGGTGGCCTCGTTGGCCTTGGAGTTCATGAGCAGGGCGACAATCAGACCGTAAAGACCTGAGCAGGTTAGTTGGTGGATCATGACTAATTACGCCAGGTTTCAGAAACATACCCAGGACTTCGGCGAAAATCAGAATCAGAATCATGCCGACGAACAGACGGGGTTGCTGAGCAGTGCCTCGAACACCAGCATCACCAACAATACCAATAGCGAAACCAGCGGCAAGACCAGCAAGACCGACAGACAGACCAGCACCGAACTGAATGAAGCTAGTGTAAAGGGGCAGGTCCTGCTTCAGACCATCCGAGATAAGAACCGAGACGACGAGACCGTAGATACCGATGATACCAGCCATAATGACGGGGACAATGTCTGTAAAGGTCAGTACCGGGATGGCGATTGATAGCTTCGGAGTCGCGTACTCTTGACGATAAGATCGGGTCGGAGAACACCCATGGCAGCGATACCGACACCAGACTTGGCGGTACCGTAGGAGGCACCAAGGCAGGTGAAGACGATGGCGCAGGTGCAGCCCATAGCACCGAAGAAGGGCTAGAGATGGTTAGCTATGTCAAGCTCGATGTCGAATCGATATTGTCGACGCCCTGGACGCCAGGCGAGGCATCACGGGTGACGTCGGAGGACGGATGACGTGGAGGACTAACCGAGTAAACGGGGCTGCGTGAACGCGCATGTTAGCTTCAATCATCAACAGGAAGAAGGTACAAGGCCGTGTCAATGGAATTCGACCGTGTTGGGCGATGCCTGAAGCTCCGGGTGATGCCCAGGGAGCTCCTTGGTGATGACGGGGGCAAGGAGGCGCGCAACCGCACTACGTACCAGTATGCGGAGACCATTTTGGCGGTGTTGTGTTGTGTTATTTACGTGAACGAAGCAAGTCTGTCGGCAGAATCGAAGAGAGGAAATGCGACGAGGTCAACGGGTGAGCTGTTGTTGGCAATCGTTGGATGACGAAGGTGCGAAGGTGTTGCTTGCTTGTTAAGGTCTCAACCAAGGAAGGCGCGCGGTAAGGTTTTGCTGTACACACTGCAGCTGAGGGAGAGAGCACGGGGGTGCCTTACATAAGCTGACACGGGGCGCCTCGTTTCGGATTAAAGATGGACCTGGAGGCTAGAGCCACATCTTTCGCTGGTTGGTCGATCTCGAGAATGTGGGTCTCGCGCAGGAACTGCAAGCCACACTCTGGCGCAAGGCTTCAAATTTTCTGGGGGCCTTGGCGCATTTTTTTGTGGCTCTTTTTTTTCTTCCTCCGACTTTGTTCGACATCAACATTTTCCGTCTCAATCTTCAAGCTATAGTCCTCAGGGCGAGCCAACGCAAGGAACCCTGATCTTTGATACCATCTTGTTAGTTATTTTGCCTCAGTTCCCTTGGATCTTGCGACACCGCTTCGAAAGGAATCAGCTGCTAACCTGCGCTTCATCAGATACTCTTTCTCTCTCTCGAAAACCTCGACCTACTCTTTCACCATGTCCGAGAGTGCTGGTATGGACATTCTACCCGCAGGTCTATCTACAGAGACTAACCTTTCGCCAGCCTGGCCCCTGGCCGATCAGAAGCTCGAGCAGGAGCTCCTCGACCTCGTCCAGTCCTCCCAGCGTACGTTCTTTCGACACCGACGAAGCGAAAACCAGTACTGACATGTCGCGCAGATGCCCGTCAGCTCAAGAAGGGTGCCAAGTAAGGATTTCCGATTCAATGGGAAGAGATTTCATCTGCTAACACTAACTCAGCGAGGCCACCAAGACCCTGAACCGTGGTGTCTCTGAGATTGTCATTCTCGCTGCTGACACTCAGCCCCTCGCTATTCTCCTCCACCTCCCTCTCCTTTGCGAGGACAAGAACGGTGAGTGCAATTGGACATGTGGCGATCGAGAAAGTCTACTAACGGCGTCTTAACAGTCCCCTACGTCTACGTCAGCAGCAAGATGCACCTTGGCCGTGCCTGCGGTGTCAGCCGTGCTGTCATCGCCGCCAGCATCACCAGCAACGACGCGAGCGAGCTTGCTGGCCAGATCCGAGCCATGCGCGACAAGGTCGAGCGCCTCGCCATCTAAGATACCCACCGAACGAGGAAAGAAAAAGATGGAATGCTTCGTCGATGAGGGCCCCGTCGACTTGTTGTTTGGATGTGGTTATAATGTTTGACAAGTCAGGTCGTCGGGTTGGTTGAATTGGTGTTGGATGGACTATCGAGACTGTCAGACAGTAATATCAGCAACTCTCATGACGAAGCCAACAAGTTCATGCAAAGACTTTCCAACCTGTGGGCACTCTATGCACTCGCAAAGACGTTCATGACAACTCAAGGTGAAGTAAATACGAAAACGAGGCCAAAGTGGATGTATCTCCCATTCTCCAATTACCAAATGCGAATGCGACGTCGGAGTTTGGTGTGCGTGGGCCGCTTACTGGACAGCGTTGGTTGAGCTTCTCCACAGATGCGGTCATTAGGCGCCGCAGTCGCTTGCTTTTTTATGAACTGGTGATCTAATGGATCGTTTGAGCTGCAGCTCA
>JABCKD010001270.1:0-14906 GCA_013186415.1 Fusarium sp. NRRL 66088 | reverse complement strand
CCCTGGCCCCCCTGGACCTCCTGGACCCCCGGGACCTCCCGGGGCACATGGACCTCCCGGGCAAATGGCCCATCGAAAACCTGTGCCGGAGAGAGCGCCGGCTTTTGAAGCGCCGGCTTTCGAGGAACCCAAGGCGTCAACCATGTCGACCAGCAGTGTCGTGACAGCCAACGACATTATCGACCATTATGCATTTGATCAAGGCCGCCGACCTGTGGGCACACCGACCTCTGACAGAAGGCCGCCTCCACCTCAACGACAGGGCAGCAACAGGAGCGGCCAGAGTAGCCATTACGACGACAGCTCTTCTGTGAACAGCATCGACTATGCCAGCACCCACAAGTCTACTGAAACTAAGAAGTCTGTAGACCGACCTCGTGCTGGAGTTCTCAAGACTGTCGGTGGTAGTGATGAGCCTGAGATGCCACGAGACGCCGGCTACGATATTCCAGAGATCAACTTTGGGCCGACCATTAACTACGGCGCCACGCAACAGCACAGCAGAGCACCTGGATCTGACCCGGCTCAAAGGCCTTATTCCCCTGCGGACCAACGGCCAATACCGCCCGCGCACAAGTCATCTGGATCCCAGGGATCTCATGGACGTAAGGACTCGGAAGACATGAAGCGAATGATGGCATGGCAGCCAGGTGCATCGGTACCACCGTCCGGCTCCCAAGGCCTTAGTGCTGAGCAGTTTGTACAGCAGAGAGCGGCCCATGTTCGCAGCGCCTCTAGTAACACGTTGAGTGGAGGTCGACCTACTACGCCTGGCGGATCAATGAAGCGTACCAGTTCCTACGACATGCTTCAGGGCCTCCAAGGTGGCTCGGGTCGGCATTCACGGAGTAGCTCAGCTGAATTGCTCTCCCGTCCCGGGTCACGCGGCGCGAATTCGGCTCTCAACTTCGCCAGCTCGGGAGATGCATCCAGTCATCTTAGCGCTCGCGAGCAGGAGCAGGTTGCTCGTCTAACAGGAGCGCCCTTGATCAGTGTGCCCGGACATCAAAGGCAGGGATCTCAAGGTTCCGCCATGCTGGGGCATCAGAGACAAGCTTCCTCTGGTTCAGGGCTGGTGGCCGCCATCGAGGCCCGAGAACGGGAGAAGCAGCAGATGAAGCAGGGGATGAGCAGCCAGGCTGTACAGCAAGCGATCAACCAGCGACAGCAACAACAGGCTGCCATGGCATACCAACAACAGGTCACTCAGCAGCACCAGCAACAGCTGGCTCAACAACAGATGGCGCAACAGCAGATGGCCCAGCAACAGATGGCGCAACAGCAAATGATGCAGCAGCAACTGGCACAGCAGCAGCAAATGGCTCAACAGCAAGCAGCTTACCAGCAACAAGCCTATCAGCAACAGCAGCAGCAGCAGATGGGAGGCGCATACAGTACCATGGGACGAGGCGGCGGTCAGTATGGTGCCGGGGGAATGCCGTATGGCGCACCTCAGCAGCAGGCGGGAGGTTACGGACAGCCGGCTAGTTTCTCGCGGCCACTCCGGACACCGCAGCCCGTTGACCCCCGGTTCGTGCCACCACAGGGTCAGTACGGCCCGGCGCCCGGATCTCAACAGTCGCCGCGCAATGTCCACCCACAGTACCAGGGACAAGCATTTTAAGTTATGAATGACGATGGGGCGAAATTGACAAGATGGGGCTTTTAGCTAAGTTAGATGCAGTATGCGAATGTCTATGGAGAATAACATGAACATGGGAAGAGTATATGGAGCAGGCACTGACGCATGCATATATGGGCGTTTGGAGGATGTAAGAGTAGAGCGCATGATTTGACGACAACGGTCGAGAAGCAGCCTTGCATATCATGGTGGGCAAAGGAAGCCTTTATTTATTTAGGAAAAGCAATAAACAAGATAGATGCATGTTGAATTTACCAAGTTTTTAGATACTTGTGCTGTGTATTGTATTTGTCGGTGAAGATGAGAGAACATAGGTATCAAGACGGATTGGCCGAGTTCAAGTAGGGCATGTTTCCTAGGCTGGGCAATTGAGTTCTCAGCGTTGGTTACGGCGTCGAGTGAGTGGTTGTCAGAGGCTGACTACGGATGGAGCCGTCAACCGAAGTCCCTGGTGGCCTCTCGATCGGTGGAGATTGTGGGGCCTGGGTGAACCTGAGACTCCCTGGCAGGCGTCGGTGTCCAGTGACTTTTTCTATCCAGGCCAACTCTGAAGGCGAGTCTCGAGGCCGGGCATTGTTAATGGCGGCTGACCGTTGACGCTGGCTGGGGCTTCTCCCGTAGGCTGTGACGATGCGCGTGACCTGGACGCGCCTCAGGTTTCTTTCCGCGGTCTTGCCCGGACTCGACTCCCGTGAAGTCGAGAGAAGCGAAGAGAAGAGAACGTGACGTGACCCTGTTGACAAAGACTCGTCTCTGTGTAATCATATGAGCTTGGTTGCTGAGGCATCCATCCACTCCAAGCAGGGGTGTTTCGTTGGTGATCACGGCACCTCGATTCGCTTCCCCGCCGCTGAGGAATTGCTTTGTAGGCGGTTCATGGCGCCAACAGTCGCTAAAGAGGCGGCCCCTAGGAGACATTAGAGGGTGCCTAATTCACCTGTGAATGGCCTGAAGTGCTGACCAGGTGAAATCCATGGATTGATAGGCTCCCTTGTTAGGTAGTTCTCTCATCCTCTTTCACTGAGAGATCGACCCTAGCCAACCAGGACCGGCAGAGGAAGTCGCTAGACCGTCGTGACGTCCCTCGTCCCTTCCTTCGGTGCTTGTGGTTTCTTTTTCCATCCCGCTCCCCTCTCTTGGCTCTCGACTCCTCCAGACATCTCTCTGCCTCTTTTTTGTTTTCTTTCTTACTTACTCTTCTTCCTCGCACAAGACAACTCCGACGCGACCAAATAGGAATAAACCAACAGCTCCCCCCAACTTGTCCCACGTCCTCAAAGCGATCGACTCTGCCTGCGCCCAAATCCTCCCGCCTTGAACGTTTGCGCCTGCGGCCGCCGCGCAACTCTCTTCCACGATCTCACCAGTTGCACCGTCGCAGCCTTCGATAACTTCCAAAACGGCAACCTGGCATTGTTTCGCGGCGTAGGCTGCTCGGGTCGCTCCCAATGGACGGCGACGAGCCCACGCAAGGTATGTTTCCCCTCCGACTCGATCCAACTCTTGTCCAGGCAGGCTGACCTAGGCCTCCCAACAGCAACCCAGAATGTCCTCGACCCGCGCCGAGTCGGGAAGCAGAATTCGGGCTTCTCAGACGAAGACATCTCCGATATAATATGCGTACTCTATCCCCATTCCGACTCGGCCCGCCTCGAGCTACAACGTTTGGTCCACGAGGACTCTCCTCACATAATCGGTAAGGACGAGGCAGACGGTGTCGAGCCGGACTATGACTTCGAGGACCAGGCCGGTCGCTTTCTCGCCAACCCGACGAATACCGGCAGCCATGCCATCATCCTGCGTCTCTCAGCCCGACTCAACAACCCTGCGGCCGGCTTCGTCTTTGGTCGCAACCCAGGGCGTTGCGATATTGTCTTCAAGCACGATCCGCTCAAGAGAGTCAGCAACATTCATTTTCGCATCTATGTGAACGAGTATGGCTCGGTCATGATCGAGGATCAATCCACCAACGGTACTTGGGCCGACGGCAACCTGCTGACCGCCCATGCCAATGCCAATGCCAACGCCAGAGGGAACACCAATCCTCCTCTGACAAAATGGGTCTTGACCTCTGGCTCCATTATCAAAGTCTATCTTCACCAAGAGGCTAGGGACCTCACCTTCCGTGTCCGCATTCCGCGCCGTGACAACGAGTACGACCAGGCTTACACCGACAAAGTCGAAGCTTTCTTCGTACGCCACCAGTTGAAGCATCAGACCGAGACCATCACTCCCGGACCTGGCGGTCACGTTGACCTTTTCAAGGATCCCGTCCAGGCTCGATTTAAGAGAGAAGGGACTGGCGAGATCACGCAAGCCAACTCGCGATCACCACGCAACAGAAGAGAGACCCAACGGGAATGGACGGGCTCTGGTAAGTACAACCGAACCGGAACGATTGGAAAGGGAGCATTCGCCGTGGTTCACAAAGTGACTTCCAAATATGACGGTCTGCCCTATGCAGCCAAGGAGCTTGAGAAGCGCCGATTCATAAAGAACGGCGTTTTGGACCAAAAGGTTGAGAATGAGATGAAGATTATGCAGCGGGTACAACATGTGAGTTCTCAAGGCTGCTCCCATACCCCTAGTGAAACTGAAGCTGACGGCGAGTTTGTAGCCCAACATTGTTCGCTATATAGAGCACTTTGAATGGGATGACCGGTTGCTCATCATCATTATGGAATACGTTCCAGGGGGTGATCTGGGCAAACTCATCTCAGAGCAGGGAGCTTTGACTGAAGGTGTCGTTCGGACAATGTCAGGACAACTCTTGAGCGCTTTGGGATACTTGCATGCCAACAACATCACTCATCGAGATGTCAAGCCCGACAATATTCTCATCAACTCGCTGAATCCTATCGATCTCAAACTTACCGACTTTGGCCTGTCAAAAATGGTGGACAGTGAGCAGACTTTCTTGCGAACTTTCTGCGGAACGTTGCTTTACTGTGCGCCAGAGGTGTACACCGAGTACGAGGAGTATGATGACAATGGAGTGCGTAGTCGAGGTAAGAGGATGCGGCGCGCACCCCGCCAGAGATACAGCCATGCGGTTGATATTTGGTCCTTGGGTGGTGTGCTATTCTATACTTTGACAGGCTCGCCTCCTTATCCCGTCAAGAGCGGGATTAGCTATTCCGAGCTGTTACACAAGATCATGACCACTCGGCTGAACATTACGCCACTGCAGCGAAATGACGTTTCAGAAAACGCCATCGAGTTTCTTTGCAGAATGCTTCAGAGACGGCCAGAGCACCGTGCAACGGTCAAGGAGCTGGAGAACCACCCGTGGTCCACTGGTATTGAGTCGTCGGTAATAAGCGCGTCACAATCGTTCGATGAGATCTCAGAGGACGAAGATATGCTTGGAAACTTTTCTCAATTCCAGCAGCGTCACCTTGAGGAAGACAGGATCAGCGACTCGATGGGCGAGGAATCAGAAAAGGAGAACTTTAGTGGACGACCAGAGACACAACAACCGAGACTATTTGGTGAAGTGGGCATCTCTGCGATTGGAAGCTCAGGAGTTATCCCGGAAGACTTGCTCAACCTGCAAGCAAGCAACCTCAGCGGAGGGCAAACCGAGATCCTCGGCAAGGATGTGGACGAAGCCTATCAGTCGGACGATTCTGCCACGCCAAGGAGTAGGAACCGCCGAACTCATCGCCAGACCAACATTTCCATCGCCCAGAACCAGTCGGATGATCAGCTGCAGAGTCTAGTTGAGGACGTGGCTTCTCAGAGCCTGGGTGGTAACGAGTCCGTCGTGCAGAACCTTGCACCACCTTCGAACTACTCTCTGCAGTCGGCAGAATTCAACACCAGCAAACGCAAGCCCCCTTCACAAGATACGAGTGATGAGTTTGACAGTACACCCGTCGGAAAGCCCACTATGAAAAGGCTCAAGTCAGATAACAATATCGAGAACCTGGCAAATGAGAATGTGGAAGAGTACAAACTGCTGGCTCAGGTGCCGCAGATCGACAGACTGGGCTCAGGGCGACAAGTTGACGGCCCCTACAACAAGCAGGGCTTTTGGGAGCAGGACAAGGCAACTTGGCATTTCAACTACCCAGAAATGACTCACCTTCAATACAATGCCTTTCAAAAGGCTGCTGTTGAGAGGAGTGAGGAGTTTGCGCCAGGAAAGACTCCGCTCTGGGGCCTGGCTATGAAATACTTTCCTCCGATTCCACGGTCAGGAGGACGAGCTGCTCAAGGCCGGTCAAACTCGCGGATGCCTCTTACTTTTGAGAATCAGGGCACAACCGAGGACGTGATGGAGTTTCCGCCGACCGCAGCTCCCGGTGACAGCTCTCAGATCCCCGACACCCTTCCTGTGCATAACCCAATCATTGTACCTGTACCAGAAGAGGAGCCCAACAGACAGGCCGTCGGGCTGTTCGAGTCCCACCCTCAGTCATGTCTCCCCATCTCCTTTCCTGTCACTGACACGCTAGTGTCGTTCGGGCGTGGACCGGCAAATACTGAGGTGTTTGAGGACAAGCTGGACGCGCGAGTACCCAAGTACGCACTGAAACTATTGCTTTGGAGAGATGGAGACGGCTTTGATCCCGCCAAGGACCCTGCCAAGGTACCCCCTCCGTGGCTTCGAAATGGAGGAGACCCGAACTCGTACTGCTTCTATATCTCGACAAAGGCCTCAGTTGGAATCCACATCAATGGCTACTTACTTGCTTCGTCTGATGCCAAGAACCACAGCGGGCCAGCACATCACTGGGCTCGAGTCTACAACGGGGACTCGATAGCGATTTGGGGCTCGGATGGCAACGGCAAGCAAACCACGCTCGTCTTCCGGTGTTTCTGGGGCGCTTCTGCCCAAGAACGCGGAGAGGACAAGTCGCCCAGGCTGGCCTCCCCAGCTCTTGCCCAGAAGCTGGACGCTGCTTGTCAGAAGGCAGAGAAGCGCATCAAGGACGTGGCCGAGAGGAAGAAGAGGGCCGAACAGATCAAGGGGGACTGGGAGGAACGTCTAGTTCACGTGGAGCGGGAGCGTGAGCGCAGCCGAGCATTCCAGGCGAAGCGACTGGAGGCGATTGAATATCTTGCCACGCTCTCAAGACAGACACCGCTATCGCGAATGGCTTCACCAGCAAGCGCGCCCCCGACGAGCTATGTATTTGGGGCGCCAATGTCTCGCCTATCTCCAGACAAGGAGAACACCATGCCTTTGCCATGAAGAATGGCGGAAACAACAACAACAACAAAATCAACTCTAGGAGCATCTGTAGCGTTGGGCTCTTGACACATTGCAAAAAAGAAAACAAGCGCGCGTCATTCGCATTCGGGAACATAGGAGGAGCAACAGGCTGGCTGTGTTTGTGGGATTAGCATTATGGAAGGGTAATCGGGCACGGCCTCGGAAGGCGAAGACAAGGATCATGATTGCTATTATTACTTGAGTGGTATTTGGAATCGCCTTTGGGCTTCTTGAGCTCATCTTTAACGGATGACGGCAACTCGGCATGGATGAATAGGACAGGTACTTTGTGGGTGTGTACATGGGTTAAGACAGGAAAACAACATAAATAGAAAATGAAATATGATGTAAATGAGTTTGTGCCTGTTGTGTGATGGTGAATGTAGTTATTGATATCATGCATGCACTTGAACTGATATCGTGGAATACTGTTGTTTGTCATAAGTCATAAGTCATGGCCTAGTAGACAGACTATTTAATAAATCATTCATCTCATCAGGTTCCCTTGACCACTCACTCAAAGAGCTAGCCTAGGTGATGAAAACTAATCATACAACAATAGCCGCTCACGGCGTTGATATTAATAGTACAGTACCATGACCTCATTCATTCCCTCCCTGGATTCATCATATCCGTCCAGAGATCAACTCTCACCCTTCCAACATATATCGTTCATAAGTTCCCTCCAAAAAAAAAGTCAAATATTCGTCATCACGTCTCTTATCAGGACGGTTGCCTCTGTAGCAGGGCTTCAGGGCGTGTGTGTGTAGGTTGTGACATTGCTGAGAATGGAACCTGATCGAGTGCTACCCAACCTTAGGCAGAGTCGCTGTCAGACTGAAGCACAAGCTTGCCGTCGATGGCAATGTGCTCGTTGGTGTCTTCATCCGAAGTGCTAAAGTCTCTGTCGGAACCATCCTCATCGTCATCCGTCTCGATGGAAGAGGGGTCGGAGAGAGCGTGGTACTCTGTTAAGTTGTCTGTCAGCAACGGGAAAATGGTACCAGTGTGTATCTGGGTGAGCTTACCAAGAAGATCATTCGCGCAATCGGAGGAGATCTCGCAGAAAGAGCCTGCCTCTTCGACAATTGGGACGGGGTTGAACCCGTTGTTCCAGTAGAACTCGTCCGGCTTGCCAGGGGAACTCGGAGCGTTGCTCTGTTTGGCTGACTTCTCAGAGCAGCCATCGGGGGCGCTATAGAAGGGGAACCCAGGGAACCCAGGGAACCGGCGCTTGCGGGGCGTGTAGTAAGGGTTGCTTCCGGCCTCATCTGCAGCTGGATTGTAGAAGTCATCAGTAAAGGCTGTGTTGACGTTGGTGTAAGGCTGAGACCCTGGGCAAGGCGTCCCATAACCGTCGCTCGACTTGTAAGTGCCGAATCCCTCCTGAGGTTCTCCAGTAGTCTCGTTGAAGTCGCGGCCAAAGTGGCGATGGCCAAAGGGACTCGCCCGGCTTCCAGGGGTAGTTGGCGCCTTGTTCTTGGACTTGTTGAAGAAGGAACTGAAGCCGCCGCCAGAGGGGAGGAAGGATGGAAGTGATGTAGTGGACTCCAGGTACTCCTCATAGTGATTGTGAGCTTCCTTGGACTCGTCGGCAGTGTAGTTAAAAGGGCTACGGAACTCGCTCTCGTCGGTGAACTTGGTCTCTTGGGGAGTTCTGGGGTTGGAATAGAAACCACCGTCTTCGAATCGATCAAAGTCTCTGCTGAATGCGCCCTGGGAGTATCCTTTAGAGGGAGTCGTCGTTCTGAAGCTTTCAGGGCTTCGGAATGCGGATCCTGGACTCTTCATCGAAGACCGATCACGATGAGGGTGAAGATACTCTTGCTCATCCTTGTCCTTTTCGCGGGAGTTATCAAAACCAGACTTCTGGCGAGAGATAAGAGGCGAACTGGGAGGTCGAGAATATCTCTTGTCGTCCAGAGGAGTGTCAGCCTCGGCCTCAGAAGCATCGGTATCTGTTGGCAGAGTTGTTCGGATGTCGACAGACTTCTTGAATCGAACTGTCTTGCTGCCAGACGACTTGGACGAGGTTGGAATAGAGTCACCGGATCTATCGGACTCAATGGATGCCTCTCGGGGTCGAGTATGCTCAGGTGGTTGTTCCTTTGCGCGTCCGGAGCGCTCTAAGGGCGATCTCTCTTTGGCCAAACTAGACGAGTGTCTACCACGCTCACGTACATGTGTTTCTTCGAATTGGGTGGGAGTTTGTCCTCGAGAATGATGTCCTGGAGCGAGATCTTCGATGTAGGGCGCTCGGTAGTTGGCAGGCTTCTCGGGTCGGGGAATAGACTCAGCATCTCTCTGTCTAGAGGACCGACGCTGAGCTCTGCGACCAGCAGATCCAGTGACACGAGTAGGATAATCAGGAGAGAATGGGGAGACATCTCTATGGTTCAGGCGAGCATCGTTGGGACTAAGGGGCTCAGAGCGTCTGTCACGAGTTTCGTTGTACCGAGCTTCCTGACGTCGAGAAGAAGGCTCTCTCTTGGGAGCTGGAGACTCGTAGATCTGGTCCCTGTCGCGGTGTTTCTTGTCCTTTGTGCCGTAACGTCGAGGAGACGGGACTCTTCTCTCCGGAACTGGAGACTTGAGGGATTGATCTCTGACACGAGATGGCCCACGAGTGCTCGCACACTGGGGAATCATGGAGTCGACTTCGTCATCGGGGTAAGATTCGAGAGGTGTCCGCTGCGTTCCTTTCTCTGGAGAACCCTTGAACCTATTGTTAGTGAAGAGTTCCAAAGGTGTCATGTGTAAACTCACTGTGCCTAGGACAGACATCTCTACGAGGCCAATATCGCCCTGGACTTCCATTCGGCACTTGACGCAATAGTTTCGTAGGATGGGCTCGCCCGGGAGGATGGGATGCTCCCTGTGAAACTCTCTAGATCGAGCAGATCCGCAGTTGAAGCAAAAGTGATAGTCCTTGGCCACACCTCGCTTAATCTTCTGGTCCTGGCATTTCTCACAGACACTTATCTTCAGCATCCCACCCGGAGCCGGAGGGTAGGGATACATGTCATGGAATTCGTCAGAGCGAGAGACGCCGCAATGGCTGCAGAAGTGGAATTTCTTACGGCGCCGTGGGCTCTGCTCTCGCCGACTCTGTAGTCCTCGCTGGATGGATCTCTGGGTGATTCGTGTTTCACCGAGAACATGCTCGGAAGGAAGCTGTGGTGATTTGAGTCGAAGAAAAGGAGAGTCAGAAATGGTAGATGTCGATGGGAGTCTGGCATGCATTGTGGCTTTGCCCGATATGGCCTTGTTCAGTGTCGAGTTGAGCTTGTCTTGGAGAGAACGCAGCTCTTGACGTAGAAATGGATTGGCCGGCTGCTTTGAAAGATCCGTCATCTTTCCGTCGATGCGCCTCTGAATGCGTTGCAGTTCTTTGGCGTAGGGCCCCGAGTCTTCGGTTAAGTCAGATATGGTACGCCCATGGCTTCGCTCCTTGAGCTGTTCGACTAGTGGCTCAGGACAAGGAGGCGCGGCGACAGGTTGCGCAGTGTCGCTGGTGAGGTACTGAGCCGTTTGGACTGGCACCTGGACAGTCGATGGTTGACTGGGTATAAAAGCAACTGGGTTTTGATAGTACACTGCTTGCTGCTGCCGAACAGGCGCAGCACCAAAGGATTGATTAAGATTAGACGCAGAAAAAGCGGAAGCTGAAGCGGGAATAGTACAAGGGTTTCTTGACACATGAAGGGGAGTGGGAGGTGGGAATGTTGCTGAGGGTCGTACACAAGAAGCAACGACATGCTTGGGCATGGCGTGGGCAGATGGCCGGCGAGAGGTCGAGAAAGAGGCTGAGGACCTCTTGGAGTTGGAGAGTGAAGAGGAGGATCTTCGATGGTGACGATGATAATGACGTCTCTTGGAGAGACTCTTCTTCTCCTTCTTGTCATTCTCCTTGTCTCTCTTGCTCTGCGAAGGTCGTTTGTGGGCGCGGACTTCTTCCTCGTCATCAGAGGGAGCAGAGCTCTCAGACTGTGACTCCAATTCGTCTTCTTCGTCATCTCCAGAGTCGTATTCAATCCTGATGCGACCATTCTTTCCATCCGCTCGTCCGCCAGACGTAAATGGGAGACCAAAGGCCGCCGCGAGGAGGTCAACATTCGGACCACGCCGGCCGCGTGCCTTGCTGAAGAGGCCCATAGTTTGGTAACCCAGTAGAAGCGCAAGAAGGCGGAACAAGCCGTTATCTCTTTCTATCCGGTGAAGAGGCGGGTCGGTTTGAGGTCAAATGAGTGACTGTGGTGGGTGGGAGATGATAGGGTTGAGATGGAGGAATGAGGTTGGAGATGTGAGGTTCAGGTTGAAGGTTCTTTACTTGAAAGAACCAAGAAAGACGCGTATCGGACCCTTCGATCTCGTTTGCTAGGCTGGGGGGCCCGTTTCCGCGTCGACTTGTCTGAACGGCTGTCGCCAGCTGGCGGAACTGGCAGCTGTCAGTATGCACTGCCACCCACCAACCACAGGCTGTCTTGAGTTTTTCGGAAATGTAAAGACATACCTTGAACGATGAAGTGTTTTTGATGGCTTCTGAAGTCTCTTTGGTGTCCTCGCCGCTCAAGTCTGGAAATAGGGGTTAGTGTCGAGCCTCAGAGTCGTTTTACCCAACTCGGTGAACTCACCCAATGCTCCCGCAAAGGCGCAGAGACTGGCACGATGACTCGTATCCGACTTTCTCGACGTATCAATCACCTCAAAGACCTTTCGGTTGAATCTCTACCGTGACTCGGGAGATCAAAGCTTCGTTGTCGTAGAATCTCGGAGGTGAAAGCTTTGTTGATCGACCCAAGGCGAAGGGATGTGATGAAGATGAAGATAGTTGGAAGTGTAAAGATGAAGATGAACGGATGTAAGTTCAAAGAGATGAGGAGGAATAAAGATGGCCTCGTAGAAAGTTGTGTTAGTTGCGCCTTCTTTCATTTTCCTATCTTGTGCTCTTTCCGTTGTCTTTCATCCTCCGTTTACATTACATTGCCCTGACAATGAATCACAGCAAACGGGCACCTTGTCTTCAAGAAACAATGTCCTATTTCGTCGTGCTCTGTCTGCTTCATATCCCTTGCGTTTGAATACAATGAAATGTGACATCGCAGCAAACGAACGCTTCGGGTCTGGGTGCGGGCAGCTTGCCGTTTGAGGGCCGGCTGCATCACACCAACACAAAGAAATTCGGCCTCTTCCGCCATGGCTTCAGTCAAAATAATACAGTGATATACATTTCGAATGCGCTTTTGTCTACATGCATCCCATATGGGCATCCTTTATCCTTCCTTTCCCTATGTAATCCCGCGCAAACCCACTCAACTCCGTCTAGTCAACCCGGAGAACACGAGCGCCCCTCTTCTTCTGCGACTTCTTCTTCTTCTGGCCACGGTCAAACGCCGCAGCGGCCGCGTGGTCGCGGCCCACATTGTCAAGATCCTTGACCTTGTAGATGCGGATGATCCAGTTCTCGCTGGTGAATGCCTCCTCCATTGTGTTGAGGACGGGGCCCTGGTCAGGCAAACGAACACCACGCACGCGATCAGCGACCTGGCCAGCGGGGAACAGGCTGGCGTAGTTGTAGTAAGACATCTTGTACCTGGAATAGTTGTCAATATCAGGCTTCCACAAAACTAAGAGTAAGACTCACATCAAACTGTTCTTCATTGTCTCGGTGGCATCAGCATCCACCTTGTACTCGCCACGAGCCGTGAAGAAGTTGCGCTCCTTGACCTCATCGGGCCAGATACCCTCGGCAATACGGACCATCCAGAGGAACTTGTTGATATCATCTCCAGAGTATCCAAGGAGACCACCAAACACAATCAGGACATAGTCAACCTCGTGCTGGCGCATGATGGGGTAGCTGACCTCCTCACGGGAGCTCATGGCCTTGCCCACCGTCGCGATGTGCGTGTTGTTCCATGTGTTGTTGTCAACCAGAGTAGGGCGGTCCGCCATGCCACCAATCTGGTAGCCGTAGTCCCACCACGACATAATCTTGGCGTCCTCCTTGGTGTTCTGGCGAAGCCACTGGTACGCCTCTCGGTAGTCATCAATGATGTGCTGGCTACCGTCAGGCATTCGGCTGGCCAAAACGACCGAAGGCGACGAGTAGGCGTTGGAGGTGACCCAGGTGCAGTGAGTCACAAACATGAGCAGGTAGACCGTCATGGCGGCAGTCACGACAATCTTGGAGAGGGTCGTGAAAATGCCAACCTTGGGCTTCTGCGTCGCTCGCAGACCACCCTTTGCATGCTTAGAGCCGTCGCCAGCCTTAGCAACATCATCTGGGTTGGGAGTCTTGATCTGAAGATAAGTGTCGAGAACCTGAGAGACCGCAATGGCGGCAGCAACACAGACAACAGGGGTCAGCGTCAACATGAGACGGACCATGACACCAGCAAAGTAGCTGGCGAAGAGAGAGTAGACGACAACGAAGACATGCTCATCCCGCAGGTTCTGGAAGCACATGTAAACACCCGCGGGGAAGAGCCAGATGAGGAAGTTGAGATCAAAGAAGAAAGATGGCCAGGCGGTAGGCTGGTGCTCCGAGACGGAGGCAATGATGGGAATGTGAATCTTGGCATAGCTGGTGTCCCACAGAGAGTAGAATCGACCGTTCCAGGGGGCGATGTATCCAAGGGAGGTCAGGCCGACAACGCCGGCGACGCCAACGCCGAATACCGCGAACAAGATAGTATAAACAAAAGTCTTGAAGTGCTGGCCAGAAATGGCAGATCGAACGTACTGAATGAAGCCGATCAACTGAACAAAACCAAAGATGCCTAGAAAGATTAGCATTGGAACGGGTAGCTAGCGTTCTTGGATCATACCTAGGGCAGGCATATGCTCGCTGGTCTTAACAGGCAAGAAACCGACAAAGGGAATTTGCATGCTGGCCAACGTGCCGAGCGCGTACCACGTTGTATAGCTGACATATAGGCGAGTGCTATATCGACCCATGGCAATCAGAGTGAGGGCGTGCACCGGCAGCAGACATGTGATGAAGGCGTATCCACCCCATGAGGCGACCATGTAGCCGTAAGACAGCGCGCAGAGGGCGCCCCAGAGCATCGATCCCAGCTTGAGAGCCTTGATCCAGAGGAAGAAGGTGAAGACGAGGAGGAAGATGGCAATGGCCTCGTTATCGTAGCTGCCAGCAACGGATCGCGAGATGTAACCAGGGGCAATTCCCATAAAGATGGCAGCAAGAAGACCAGCGGATGGCGAAGTTGTCATCTCGTTGGTGAGAAGATAGGACGCGTAGGCAGTCAGGCCCGAGAAGGCAGGGGCGAGAAGAACGCAGATGTTTCGAATGTCGACGGGGACAGTGAGGTAGCGAAGAGCGTGGTAGATGATGCCGCTCGTCACCATGAGTCCAGGATAGAGGGTGCCTCCGGTGACCCGCCCGAGAGGATACCATGTCCGGTCGTCGAACCAGTCCCAAAACTTGTAGAATCCATTGGCGACCAAGTATTTCGTCGCTCGGAAGTTGAACCACGGGTCGACTATCATGGGGGTTAGCTCGACGGCCTCGACGCCTCGTTAGTATCTAGGGATGGACTAACACTCGTGGATAATGCTTTCAAAACCTGCGCGCAACGAGTTAGCAGCCGATTCTCTATCGATGGCCTGCGCTGGAGAGTTTCTCTCACAGCGTAGAGCGTGTATCATGGGCAGGGGAAAGACTTACGAATAACAGAGAAAAGACGGCTGGAAATGGCAGCGCCGGCGATGAGAAGAAGGATAATGACCCTAAGTAGGGTCCTTGTGTCTTTGCCGGTCACCGCGGAAAGCACATCTTGGTTGTTGACCGCCATGATGAGCTGCGATTGTCGACGATGGTTGCCCTTTGGTGTTGATGCAACTTGTCGAAGACAGACGAGACGGGCCCGAGATGTTGAAACTCCACTGGGGAAGCAAGAAGGACAGCTTGGAGCTTATGCCAGCTGTGGCCACACACGACACAGGGGAGGAAGGTGGATGGGGCCGTTTGAGGTACGTACCTCTCTTTCCTTTTATGAGGCAGCGCGCGTCCCCCGTGGC
>JABCKD010001269.1:0-39742 GCA_013186415.1 Fusarium sp. NRRL 66088 | reverse complement strand
GAGATGATGAGGTGGATTAGCAACGGCGGAGCGTGGCTATTTGAGTCGAAGGATGGTCGTGGAGCCGGATGCAGGCGATTCGGACTATCGCTCGGTCGGTCGGGCTGTGGCACTAATACCTAGCAGCTGGGCTGTCGCCAAGATGGGACAAGAGTCGGAGGGAGGGATGGGATGGGGCTAGTGACCACCAATCCAAAAGCAACGGTCGACAGGAGGGTAGGACTGAAGAGTCTTGTGAGGGGATACGAGTGTTGCTGAAACTCGACCCGATGGATGAGATGGAGGTGAGAGGATGAGAGGTTGCTGAATTGGATGTTTGAGAAGAGGCGAGGACGGGGTATAAATTTAAGTTTGATCGAGAGCTGGCCACCGACAGCGGCGATCCGGATGGAGTCGATGAAAGAGTCGAGCGAGCGAGCATGGTTGCTGGTTGATGCTCCCTCCCTAGCGGTGGACCCTTCTCCGTCCCATCCATCCTCTCTCCATCAGGTCTTTTTTGGGAGACGCCCACGGACGTTTCGATACCATGCCCATCTTGCGTACTATTGTGACGAAATGGCCAGAGCTGTGCGTAGTCCACACCCGTTCAGCGGAAGAAAGTCTGATGACCAGGGATCGACGAACACCAGGGCCTGGGGAGCGACATGGCTTGTGACGGCCCATGTCCACAAGGGACATGCTGCAGGCGCCTCCAAATTGTATCCTGTACCGCGTGTCCCAAGTACCGGCTCCTGTGTCTCCTCGGAGCATCGCGCGGTGTGCGCCTTGGCTTTCATCACACACCCCCAGCTCTTTGCTTTCAAACGGCCATGATCCGTGGGACTCGTCAACTTCGGGAAGCCTGGTCGCGGAGAGGGCGGGAGGACGTGGGGAGTTGGCGCAGACCAGTCCCTTAGCAAATTCGACCGGCGAGATTGCGTGCTGGCCAGGATCTGAGCATGTCATTGTTCGGCTCCGCCAAAAATCCACCCACATTCGCGTTGCCTCCGTGGGGCTGATGATGAAGCTGAACGCGGCTGTTTTTTTTGAAGATGGAATCTCCCCGAGAGGATCAGCGACACGAATTTTGAGCTCCCCGTGGTATCTGTAGAATCGCAATCGCAGTCTTTCATCCCCAGCGCTCCAAAGAACCTTTTCAGTACTCGACAAATCTCACGAGCAAACTTTTCTCCCCGTGAGAGAACTCGACAAACAATGGATCCTTACTAGACCACCCGCACGACGATATCGTCCCCGATTGCGCCATCGGCACCAAACCAATGGCAGATCAAGAAGCATTCTAAAGCGGGACGCTTTGGCCCGTTTCGGTTTGGTGGGGGCGGGACTAGATTGAAGCCGCGTCGTGGGAGTTTTTTTTGCAAACGAGCCAAAGAACGAAAAGCTGATTTGCCGCGCGGTGAAATTATTGGATCGAATTGGTCCATTGAAGAAAAGATTTATCAGAGAAAAACATCACCGTACATTTAATGATGACATGAGATTGAGGGGGCGACAGGCCGAGGACAGGGAAGACGAGGGCAGGCACGGGGAGAGCGGGGAGTTCAGGTAGTAGCTTCCTCCCTGGCCTCGTGCATCTTGGTTTCCCCGAAAGTTCTTTCTTCTCTGCATTGTTCCTTCTTTTCTCGGGGAGATTGTTTTGTCAGCGGCGGAAGGTAGCAAAGTCGGTGACGGAAGGCACCACGCACGATGAAATTTGACCCTCATGCCCGGGCAGCACTGCAATTACCTACGCCGCCTAGGTACTTACCAGATACTCCATCTGTCCATCCTCTAATACCAAATTTCGCCATGACCACAACTTCCATCTACATCGCCTCATCACGGGCCATAACCCAACTCCCCGTGCAATCTGATGCCTTTCCTCGAGGTCCCTGTAGTTATAGTGTTTCGGCCCCACTTCCCCCAGGACCATGCAACCACCGCTGCCACCAACACAACACCAACCCTGCGATCAATACTCCCTCCAGAATGTCACCATCCATACACCCCCTTCTGTCACGGAAGCTGTACCGAAAGCATGGCGAACAAAATCTCTCATCACCAGTTTTCTAGGTTCTCGAGTCCAGATTTGGCGGGCACGTTCCGCCGGCTCGTCGCCCAGCCCGACAGTCCACAGCAGTGATTTGGCATCAGTATCCCACGATGACTCTTGTTTGACCATAATGGCACCATGCAATGCAACTCGAGAAACGCAATGGGCTCACCCTTGTTTCCCATGAAAGCTCCCACTACCTGGATCAGCCATGTGCGCCAGATGATACGCCCCATCATCCATTCGCCAGAAGACGCAACCCCCTGGTCAAGCGTGGAGGATCCCTCAAAGTGTGTGTCTCCGGTGAGGCACACCCAAATTAGTCTTGGCATCTCGTTTCCCAAGGCTGAGGTCACGGTCACGTATCGAGTCTAGATCCCAATAAACTAGCTACTTGCGCAGGAAAAAGCATGTCGACTCGACAGCTCTCAACGTCGGTTTGCCGATCTTCCATCCAGACCGAAATGGACGCTGTATCCAGCGCGCTGGGAATTGTCCGTCCATGACCCAGACTCGCATTCGATGTTCCGGCGTGGGACAATTCGTCGGGCCCCATCAAACTAGATCTGACGCAATGGACCCTGATACATTGCTCTATCATAGTCTGTCGCACTTCCACTCTTTCTGATCCTTTGCAGGCACACGGATGACCAACCTAGGTCGACAATGACTGTCTTCACGTTTGCCTCATGCCGAAAAGGGATTCTCTGCTGAGATCGCGTTGTCCACCGTCATCCTCACGGGCCATCGCCTCTCAGCTTAGAACGTCGGCCTTTCCCCGTCCTTTGCGGTTACGAGATCGAAATAGGATCGGTACCCTATTGTAGCCAGGAACACTGGTCGACGCGGTCAGCCCCGGAGCACGTCATGAGGATGTTCGTCTCATCCCCACCTGCGCTGAACTCTCGCTGGCCACAAGCTGGGAGCAACCCCGTCCATGAGCTCCCCTTTTCATGCTTCTGCAGGTTGATGGGGCTGACAGGCTGCCCATGCTCCGGGTCGTCGGACGAGCGCCGATGGTCCAGCTTGGCTGTGGGAAATGACTTGATCTAGAAGGCCCGTCAGGTAGGCTGCCCAAACTGCCAAGCGAGCCATGTAAGCAAAGCATGCTTCACTTTCGGGCTACCTCCATCGACTCCCGTCTTGTCCCCCCACGGCCAAGACAGCTCCCGGCACAAGTTCCCGTCATGGCAACGGTTTGGGCGTCCTGGGCATCGCGATAATGCCTTGGCAGATGTGATGACAAACTGGGTGTGGTCGCAAATGTCGATCCTCACATGGCGAGAGTTTTGGAGTAGTTGACGAATATGCGACAGACTCGACGAGGAACCAACAATCGCACATTGCAATCCGAAGGAGCCCTGCAGATTGAGTGATTCCCTGCTCGCCTCTCTCGCCAAAGAGACAACACCTGCTTTTCTTTTGGTGCTTTTGACGGAGGGTAGGGGCGGAACTTGGTGCAGACGGCACCCAGATCTACCCTTGTCGCCTCCAGAACCAAGAGATTTAGTGATGGTGTGGTGCCGGGGAGTCTGCATTTGGTGGCGTCGTGGACCTGGAGTCCCGGCGCGCCAATTCACTTCCGGTATCCCTCCTCTTGGCTCACCTCTCTTTGGCTCGCTTTGGACCGCTCGAGGTTCGCAGCTCAGATGTACTTGGTACTCGTTCCCCTGCCGAGGCCCACGTACCCCCCTCCACGCGTTAGCTGCTCGGCGACGCAGGTAACCGTTGTCTTTACCGGGAATGCGGTAATCACCGAAGCCACCAGCTGCACGCGAGCACGTCTTCCCCTTGTTGTGAATCAAGCGGCTCTGTGTGGCTCACTCCCGTCGTTGCAGCGTCTTGGCAGCACACCTTTCTCGGCATCACGGCACACAACCCTGCGAGGCGACTGCATCGACTGTCGAGACATTCGTGCTAATACGTGGGATTTGCTTCTTCAACTTCCAGCTCGGTGACAATCGTCTCCACTGAGTATGGTCTTTGAATCCCAGAGGCTTGCAAACTCTCCTTCACATCAATTAGCTCAGGTTCTTATTGGATGCGAATAGCGTCGGCATGGCGAGCTGGACTCTCCACTTGCCACTATTGGTTGTCTTCCGCTGCATCGAGGCATGCTATCGACCGGCGACAATGTTCGCGACCCTGCATGGCTCATCGGAAGCCTTGTTGGGCTCGAAAAAAGAGCAATCGTGTCCCCGTCTAGAGAATTGCGTCGACAGCCACGGCGATGGTGAAAGACGGGCAGACAGCCAGAATTGCCGTGATACCGAGATGATGTCGATCTGAGCATCAATCACCGGCTGAATGTCATCGATAAACCGGATGAATGCTCGCAACAATCAGGAAAGGTCGACGACAGTGTCCATGGCGTGCTGCACGCGTGATGGGGATCGGCTTCGACTGTGATTTTACCTCATAAGCAGTGTTCATTAAGCTTATTCAGACCCACATACGCTATCCCCATCATTATCTGGCATTTTTGTTGCCCTGGTCATTCGATCTGGCTCCCTCAGAGTCGCGTGGTGTTGGTTGTCGTGGGTCGACGTCGGCGTAACGCTGGAGTGAAGTTGAAAAAAGGAACAATTCACGCAGCGGCTCAAGTTGCGTCGAATTCTGATTTGATCGGATCGGGCCGGGGCATTTTCCAGTGTCCATTTTACTGGGATTTCTCGGGGAGTTCACGGGGAGGGGGAGTCTGCTCTGTGTTTTCTCGGGGAGTTGGTGAGACGCCCTTTCGGGGAGTTGGGTGGGGATGGGCAGATGATCACCAAGTTGGCGTCGCCAGTTCAGCTGAATGGGGGATGAGTGAAAAATGTGGCAAAATAGTGTGTGTCCCTTTCAACAATCCAAAGGGTGTGTACTCTTTGGTCTGGCCCAAACGAGGCGTTTGTAGTGTCTGAGTGTGACGATACGCCACTCCTGCATCCAAGGCCATCGAGATCTTCACGGCAGTTGAGAGGCCGAGATAGCCTATGGAAAGAGGTTCCAATATTCAGAGATGGTCAGTTCTATCTCCATTAGTCTGAATCTTGAGGTAATTTACTATGCACCTATTTTTCAGCTCGACTTAGCTTAGCACATGAGGTTGCATAGGTGAACTTGATTCTTATTTCTCAAAGAAAAAGCAATCAAGGGTGGTTGATCACGTCCCATATGGAAAGATGCAATCACGACAGATAGGCTAGTATGGAAAGCACGCAGCCGATACTCAAGGCCTTCATTTTAGGGTGAAAAGATCATCTTTGTGGTTAAACTGAGGCATCTCGGTCAGGTTCTAGGGTAGCTTGGTGAATGTGCGTGTGAACAGGTGAGATGGAACTCAGCCTACTTCTTCGACATTATGGAAGTCTGTGCTCGGCAGAATTGGATGTTAGATTTGTTTAGTATTTTTCATGAACTGCTCTATCGTTGTTCTGTGTATTCATGTCTTGGGCGACCCCTCACCGTTATGCTCTTCTTACCCTCGGTTTGTCCTGAGGGTTTGGCTCTACCCCCGAGCTGCCATGTCGACCAAGAAATAAACGAGACACCAGAACATAGAGGCTGATGAACTTATTAAAAATCTAATAAATAATTATTCATAAAATATAATAAAATAGTGTAAGAATATCATAAGAATCTTTTACCTCTTTATTATCTTTAGAGGAGGACAGTCTATGATAGTTGTCCTAGTGGTATCTCATTTTTTTCTTGACCAGGGTGGCTTCATATCCCTTGCTAAGATTATCAGATACCTATGCCAAGCACGGTTATTCTCAGTTATTCAGGCCAAGCATGGGTGATTATAGCCCAGCTCAACCAGGGCTCTCATGAGACTTTGCTCTATCCAAGCCTTTTGTCCAAAGCTCAACAAGCACGCGCCGTTGCGCTGAACAAGGGAGATTTGCCCGAAGCATGTGCATAGTAAATTCAGACAAACTGTGAAAGTTTTTACCCCTTTTACTGCTTTTCTTTCCACTTCCTCGTCTGCCTGTTAGCCATATGCACGGTCTTGCCATTTAACAGAGACCTAAAACAACACCAATACGGCCCACTCGGCGCATTGACATGCAAACCTAAAGGCTTCATGAAGGTGTATCACCGTTGACTCACCCATTTCCATTATCGGAGTCGTTTCGCAAACTCGTAAGCAAAAGTCCCTCCCAATTGACTCACTTCTCCGCACAAAGGCGTCACCTGCTTGGTATCCGACGTTTAGCCTTGCAGCGGATATGTCCGGTTCCTCACTATCTGGCTGTGCCTCTTCAACTTTCAACTGAGACATTATCGTCATGACTGAATACGCACAAGTCTACTCTACAATTCCTGAGGGGCTGTTGAAGCTTCTTGGTGATAACCTTCCTTATTCACTTCCTTTGTTGCGACGAATACAGTTTACCAAGTTTGAGGGCGGGTTGGCAAAGACTGCTAGGATTATTCTTGTCTCGGAACATGGTGAGATTGAGGGTGAGTCACCTCAGAGGTTCTCGGCTGCGTACCTCGATATTGGGGGTGGTCCAGACACGCAGATGTGGGTATACTCGACAGTAGAGAAGTCCAGCGAACCAGACGCAAAGGAAACCATCATCCATGAGAGACAACTCGCAAGATTGACAGACGAAGCCATCGGAATCGCCAAGGAATACAACAAGGAACTTGCGTATCCTGGCGCAGTTCTGCTAGGAACCATTCACGACACGACACGTGCGCTACTCTCAAAGACGGGAAGGGTTGAGCCACGGGAAACGGGAGCTTACGACAAGTGGCTCTTCCAGTATCAAGACATTCCCAATGATGAAACCGAGTTGCCAGAGGGGATGAATTGGGGGACTGCCAATAAGGATGATTGCGCAGTTGTTGTTTCTAGGACAAATATTCCACGGACAGTGTGAGTTGCGTTTCTGGTGGACGAGAGTGGATGTTGATTTGGATATAGCGAGGTGTTGGGCCGGATGCCGAGTTTGGTGATCAAACTGGATGACGGAACACCCATATCCTGGGCATTTCTAGGTCCGTGACGTGACAACTCAAGTACTTACCACACGTCTAACAAATTAGGTTTCGATGGTTCATTAGTTAGCCTTCACTGCGAGGTAAACAACCAAATAACCCAAACGAACAAAACCCAACTAATCAATGCCTCTAGGAGGGTTACCGTCGCCGCGGTCTAGCCAAGGCCCTCGCAGCAAAGCTATTCCGCGAAAAGTCGCGTGCTTTCGCTAATGACGGATGGTGCTCTGCTGATGTGGCGCCTGATAACGATGGAAGTAGGGGGATGTGTAAGAGGCTAAATGGGAAGCCTTACTGGAGGATTTCATGGTGAGTGTTGATATTCATATGACTGATTTGTACGGGAACTGACTTTGGCAGGGTGCTGTTGTATGTTGGAGAGAAACCACCGGAAAAGTTGAATGGTATGAAGAAGTGAGATGTTGCAACCTTGAAATTCCCACTCTTGATAGAGACTGTCTCAACCTCTCTGATGGAAGAAACAGATTCGGGTCCTACTTTTCCAAGCACGATGGGTCTGTCACTTGGGTTAGAACATGCAGATAACAAAAGACTCGACGTTTTCCAAATATTGGCACGCCATGGCTTCCCGGTAAAGACGGCTAGGAGCCCGTGGGCCGAAAGACCTCGTAGTTGTTGATCATGGTCAAGAATGAGCGAACCCCCCCAGTGAGAAGAAATAAGTGCTCTAAATGACTCAAAGAGAATACTTGTCGCAAATGAGACTGTCCGGAGGAAGAGTTATTGGCGCGAACGATCTCTATCTACATGAAAGGAGAAGTAAATGCACCAAGAGCAATATAAGGCGCGATTATACCCCTTAAGAAATGAACTATATAGTCCGTCATTGACCAGAATGGCTACCCCTGCATGTGCTGGCTCGAGTTTAAGAGTGACAGGTTCTAGATCGGACAGTGCCAAGATAAAGAATGATAGGATTAGAAACAAGTCGCACGAAATATAGCATCCTTTATTGTTCCTCTCGGCCCACATCTACCGACCACTGTCAAATGTCATCTTCCAACCGACCGCCTTGCGACAAACCGAGTAGCCGAGCTATGCACTTCAGCACCACGCTCACGAGTCCAATCGACTGAGCCGCAGGTGGCAGCACCATATTTATCCGTTCGGAAACACTACCGAACAGCCAAGACGTTGCCTGAGAGGACGGAAAAATTCGTGGGGCGATCCCCTTCAATTTGCGATGGCCCGATGTTCACGACAGGGGGGTTAACCACGCGCTGTTTCAGGCCTGTTTCTTGTGCGTCAATGCAGGAACCCGGAGAATTTCATGATCGGATGGACTTTCCTGTCAATAGTATTCGCTATTATGGGGAAACAAAGCTTCTATGAAAAGGGGCGCGTTTCCCCGTTTGACCCCTCTTGTTTCTTCAGTGCGATTTTCTCATTCTAAACCTAACAAACTAAATCCTTTCGTTTTATTTTACAAATCCTTCCATTCATTCTCAATATGGTTGCTTTCTCTTTTCTTTTCGCAGGGTTGACCCTTGCTACTGGCGCTTTGTCTGCTCCTGGTGCGATTCCGTTGTCTAAGAGAGCTGGAACTCCAAGTGCCACCGGAACTCACGATGGGTAAGCCAATTGACTGCGATGTTGGAGATGGATGCACTGACGTACTTTAGATTCTACTACTCTTGGTGGACTGATGGCGGAGCTGATGCAACATATACCAACGGTCCTGGCGGCGAATACACTATAACCTGGAAAGATGGAGGTAACTTGGTCGGCGGCAAGGGATACAACCCCGGTGGTCGACGGTAAGTCTCAAAACTCCCACCTACCGAGCTATCCTAACACATCTAGAACCGTCGAGTACTCGGGCACCTACAGCCCCGAGGGCAACAGCTACCTTGCCCTGTACGGCTGGACCAAGAGCCCCCTGATCGAGTACTACGTCGTCGAGTCGTTCGGCACGTACAACCCCTCCAGCGGCGGCGAGAAGAAGGGCGAAGTTACGAGCGACGGGGGAACCTACGACATCTACGTCAGCACCCGCACCAACGCGCCATCCATCGAGGGTACCCAGACCTTCCAGCAGTACTGGTCAGTTCGCCGGGAGAAGCGCGTCGGAGGAACCATCACCACCGGCAACCACTTTGACGCTTGGGCCGAGGCTGGTCTTGAGCTTGGATCTTTTGACTACATGATCATGGCTACCGAGGGATACTTTAGCAGTGGATCTTCGACTATTACTGTTGGTGGATCTTCTTCTTCGGGTGGCGATGACAGCACTGGTAGCACCGAGGAGACTGAGCCTGTCGCGAGCGCACCTGCGGCCAGTGCACCTGCTGCCAGCGCGCCTGCTCAGAGCCAGCCTGCTGCTACCCAGCCCGCGGCGAGCGAGCCTGTGCAGAGTGAGCCTGCTGAGAGTGAGGCTTCGCCAGTGACCTCCCAGCCCAGCACCGGCTCCGATTCTGGTTCTGGCTCTGGTTCTGACTCCGGTTCTGACTCCGGTTCCGGTTCCGGCTCTGGATCTGGCTCCGGTTCAGGTTCAGGCTCTGGATCAAACGTAAGTCCAACTTGAACAACCTTCAATTCGCCAACTCACACTCTTCATAGTGCGCTCCTCAATGGGGACAATGCGGCGGCCAAAGCTGGACCGGCGCAACCTGCTGCCAGTCTGGAACCTGCACCGAGCACAACCCATGGTACTCGCAGTGCCTGTAAGCCAACAGCGTTACCATCCACCACCACCATCGCACGTCGGCAAAAAGAAAAGGCCCAGGCCAGCAGCACAAAAGACAAAAAGAAACTCCGGTACAGGGAATCGAACCCTGGGCTCCGCGGTACTTATTCCCTCAGGTTATGAGAGCGCGAAATGTTAGCCACTACACCATACCGGATTGTTGGTGTTGGTTGGCGTTGGGGAACTTTCTTGGTGTCCAAGAGCACCGGACAGAGCGATTTGGCATTATTCCATGTAAATATAGTAAACTGTAACCGTGTAAATAAATAGTACAAAGGGATACTAGCTACTCGTCTATTTCGAATCTCTTCTAATGCTCGAGGAACCCGTAATTCCATTCGTAAGAGTCCACGGATGGCCGTTGCTTTCGGACCGCGCCGAGAGAAAAGTGGACCATATCCGGAGGGTCACCTCTGGTCGGATCGGGATTGTAGGGCCCCTCGACGAGAACCATCGAAACAAATCAAGAGTCAATAATGTGCCTTTACTGGTCCTCCTGATCCTGTTAATTACTAGATATCCCGTCAAATTTAGGAAAACTCGATGAAAATGGAGAAATATCAGTCGTCAGCTCAACATCAAGGAGAGGACTTGTTCAAACAAGCAGCACATTGAGCTATCTGGACGCAAGGTTTCTCGGTCGCTATGAACTTGTGGAGCAATAGTGACATGAGAATGGCCGAATTGACGGACTAGATCCAGGTTTGCGTCGCTGCCTTTTTCTTGAGGCTCATATGTCTTGGCTTCTTCAATCTCGATGGTCAACGGTCTTGTCTGACGTCAACGATAGTGATGAAAGGATGACGACCTGACGCACATCCGCCAATACAAATCGTATTTGAAGCCTGGCCTTCATACCTGTTCACAGTTCCATGTCGGTATCTTCTTCGCTTTCCTACAACATGTCGACACCATTAGCTCCCTTCTACCAGCTCCGTTGCGGCTGCAACCAATACCCATGGGGCAAACAAGGATCCGACTCTTTGGCAGCACGCCTATGCGCAAAGACACCAGGATGGGAGGGAGACGATAAGAAGAACTTTACCATTGATGAGGACACTCCTTATGCCGAGATGTGGATGGGCACATATCCCGTCTTGCCCTCTTACGTCGCAAACACAGGCGAGGATCTTCAAGATGTCTTGGATCGGTATCCAAAGGAGCTTCTTGGAGAAAAGGTCATCGCAAAGTTTGGTCACACGAAACTTCCGTACCTCCCAAAGGTTCTGTCCATTGCGAAAGCACTTCCTTTGCAAGTACATCCCAACAAGGAGTTTTCGAGAAAGAAGCACAAGGAAGACCCCGACTCATTCACTGACTCGAACCACAAGCCCGAGATTGCTCTGGCATTGACAGAGTTTGAGGCTTTTTGCGGTTTTAAGCCTGTGGAAGCTATCGTGGATGTGCTGCGTCGCAAGCCTCTAAGACACTTGCTGGTTGCCGGCGGCGCGACTGTTGCGGACGAGAAGCTTTCTGAAGAGGGCTTGCGTCAAGTTGTCAAGACCATCCTCAAGTCATCGGATGAAGACATCAAGAAGATGTTTGAGGCGATTCGGGAACTCCCCGACTATGCTTTTGTTGGTCCCAACTCTGCCATCCCACAAGTCTCAAAACGACTCGAGAACCAATTCCCCAAGACCGATCCCGGCTTGCTGGTTGGCCTTCTCTGCATGAACTACATGCTCCTCCAACCAGGAGATGTCATCTACATTCCCGCCGGCGGTATTCACGCATACATTGCTGGCGATATCATCGAGTGCATGGCACGATCCGACAATGTCCTCAACACTGGCTTCTGTCCCAAGGCAGATCGCGACAATGTGGATGAGTTTTGTTCAGTTTTGGACTGGGAGCCCACAACCAAGATGAAGACGGTTCTTCCGCCAGAGGGTTATCCTCTCAGCAAAGAGGGAAAAACAAATATTTTCCGACCGCCTACTAGCGAGTTTAATGTGTTGGCGACGGATTTGGGTGCTGGTGAGCGAGAGGTGTTGGGTGAAGGTGGTCCATCTATTCTCATCGCGACCAAAGGAAGCGCAAAGATCAAAGCGAACGGCGATGTGTTTGAGCTTTCAGAAGGACATGTATACTTTGTATCACAAGGGGTCAAGTTGGAAATCACAGCAGGAGAGCAGGGCCTGTTGATGCACACGGCGTGTGTGGAATGAGGAGTGCACTTCATCACGTCATGAGGCAAAAAGAAACAGCAAAAACATACAACATTGGGGATTCGCTAGTCGTCACCGACCTAACTACTAATCCAACTCTTGCCAGGTTATCGATGGGAGATCAGACGGGATCCCGAGTTTTCTGGCAGATGTGGTCGTATGTGCTTGGGTTGGCGACAAGTGGTAGTATCAAGGGCATGTTGAACAATGACCCCAGGGCTGTAAATAGTTTAAAATCGATGCTTGCTATAGATTAAGCCGTGTTTTCCCTTTGATTGGTAAGGGGCTATCAAGATAAGCAGCTGCTTGGAAACTGGTGATGTTTGTGTTGGTGTTGAAACAGCAGCTCACCATAGGCCCAGGCAGCACCGATGCCATTGAGACTTTCGCACTGTACAAAGCCCCGCTTTTCATCCCCGTCGCGCAGCATTTCACACAACAAGAGGTGGTACCTGGTCTAAAACACAGTGCAATCATCTCCTTCTGCACATGACCTCTCTCCTTCACAAAGGAGTTGGTGATTCTTCGCCGAGGCCCAAGCTCACTCAGCCCACGATCTCGGTCTTACAACAAACGACAACTGACCATGATAACCCCAATTCATCTCGCTGTGAAAACCTATTCCCTCTGATTGCTTCGGTCTTTGCTTTTGAGATTCTGTCCTTCTCACGTGCTCTGATCGGGACGCGACTCCGCAGCCATTTACCAGGCAGCTCATGTCGACCTTTAATGGCATCGCGTCTGAGTTTCCAGACATACGGAGTATGGCAGGCCCTCACGACGCTCCTTTTCAGATAGCTAATGTCTTAAAGTCGACTTCTTCCGTCACAATGCAGATGGTCAACCCCCTCTTGCTTGCTTTTTGAGCCATGTCCACAGCGACCACCTTGCAGGCCTAGAGAGCTTGCGATCTCCATTGTTCGTAATAGCTCATAGTTCTGCGTCAACCCACTAACATACCTCAGCGTGTACTGCTCAGCCGCCACTCGAGAGATCCTCCTTCGTCTAGAGCGCTATCCTTGCCGGATCAACTATGCCAAGGGCCTCCTGGAGGCCAGGCAACAGACCTACAAGCATCTCAGCAAGGTGCTGGTATGTATCCCTGCCTCGATCCACGTTGGTTCACCCCTGATCATCTTCAGAAACCGCTGCCGCTGGAAACTCCAACGACCATCGAGCTTCGCCCTGGTTGCGAGATTCAGGTGACCCTGTTTGACGCCAATCATTGCCCTGGAGCTGTTATGTTTTGTAAGATCATCTAGCCAATGACTGCATTTATGCCTTGCTCACCAGGTATCAGTGATAGAGAGCAATTCCAAGGCCATTCTTTACACAGGCGACATCCGGAGTGAGCCATGGTTTGTCAACGCCATATCCCGAAACCCCAACCTTGTCGAGTACACCTCGGGTCTCAAGACATTGGACAAGATCTATCTAGATACGTCCTTCACAGAAGATGTGCCCTTCCAGACCAAGGCTCAAGGTATCGCCGAGTTGCTACGCAAGGTATCCAAGTACCCTAGCGATACCGTCTTTCACTTCCAAGCATGGACGTACGGGTATGAAGATGTTTGGGTAGCCCTGTCCAAGGCTCTCAAGTCCCAGGTAACTTGGCCCCTTGAGTGCGGTTATACTTGGTATTGACATTGTAGATACATGTCGACGACTACAAACTCCGCATCTATGGCTCCCTCAAGTCGCGACCATCTGAAGCACGCTTCAGTTCAGACGTCCACCTTACTCCCGAATCACCAGCCTTGACAGGCCATATGTGCGGAAACACTCCACATCAAGGGTGTCTGACACCGAACGAGAATGTCCGCCTACACAGCTGTGAGAAGGGAGCGATGTGTGAAGTCGCACGAAATCCGTCCACAGTAACTATCCAGCCCATCATCGCCCACCTTCCCACGGGACAGCATCTAGCTGAAGTTGGAGTCGGAGGAGGGGGTGATGACCTCCAACGGGAAGCAGAGCTAGATTTTCTAGATCAAGCCAGTTTGACTACTTTGGTTGACCTGTTCGTCCATGTCCCTCCAATCTGAACCAGATCTAACCAAGCTCAGCGTCCTTTCGTCCGATACTCTGTCGACAGAGACGATTGAGGCATTGAAGGAGCTCTTGACACAGGCCGTCTCGACCGGCAGAAACATCCCACTCGACTGGGATATCACATCCTTGGACAACCATTCAGCACAAGAGATTGTCCAGATGCTTGCAGAAAGGCTGGTTAACACCAAGAAAGCTGTCGCCGAGGACATGACGGGCCAAACCGAGCTACCCAAAACAATTCACTTCCCATACTCCCGACATTCTTCGTATCCGGAGCTTTGCCATTTCATCGAGACCTTTCGACCCAAGGATGTTTGGCCGTGTACCGTCAGTCCCACGGAATGGATGAGAAATGGTAAATGACACTGTACATCCATAGAGCGACGCTGACCTCGGCATTCAGGAACTTCGATTACATCCCTCTTTGGACATCTCTGTTCTGGAGATGAATTCGACCATGATATCATCATGCAGTCTTTTGCTGAACGATACGCGTTGAACGATCCACATCAACAGCACGATAGCCAGACCACGGCCGATTCTCCTCCACCAAGTTCATCAGTCGGTGAGGTGCAAGCGATTCATCATGACAGGACTCGAGGCACATCTCAAAGCCCGACTCGGCGCCCTAACACAACCCCTGTGAAGTTTATGAGCCCTCTCATGGGTACCCAAGATACCATCTATGTGGCGACCGAACCCAAGCATCAGTCGCAGGCGTCGCTAGAGTCAGAGGCTTCATCAGAAGATACATTTCATGACCCTTTCGACGGGTCCTATTCAACTCCAGCCCCAGAACCAGGAAACCAGTCGCAGGTTCGTGAAGCTTCCTCATCAGCGCCCGAAAATTACTTGACCGAGCCGAGAATCGGTTCCCCCAAACGGAAGCGGAGCTTTTGTGAAATTTCGGGCAGCGATGAAGAGTCTGGGCCTAGCCAGGCTGGAGAGTCGACCAGTTCAGCCATGTCGGGGGAACCTTCTGTGGCTCGCCAGGAGGCCTACCAACGAATGATGCAGAACTTGACCACAGATAGCTGGGATTCAGTGCCACTAATATCAACGAGCGACGAGTATACCACCATGGATCAGGAGCTCTGAATACAGCCTGAACACGCCTTCAGCCGCATAACTCTTGACAATAGGCATTTAGGCGAGCAAAGCAATAACATTCGAGTTGGCCCTACGTCAATGCAAGAGATTCGGAAATCCTTGCCCTGGGCCATTGCAACAACTCTTGGAATTTTGGCTGGCCAACCAGACCCTCTTCTATCTTTACCATTATCTGTCGGGACCAACCCTTCAAGTACCAAAAGGTTCTCTCGAGGGCTGCGATATGAACGAGGAAATGAGCAAAGAGAAGGAGAGCGTGTGGTCTTTGGGCATTAAGGTCGATAAAGATACTGTCATCAACAGTATACAGCCAAAAGAGGGCGGCTCCTGTCTCTGCGTATAAGCCAGCAAAGGCGAAAAGTTTTGCAGAGGTTTCTAATTGCCCGACGGCGTGTGTATAATGGCCAACGCCACCCGAGGGAATGTCGGCTTCTTGGAAGGCGCGGAGTCTGTTAAGGGCGTCCCAAGTATCTGGTGGCAGAGCGGAATTGTCAAGGGGTGGGCAGCTGGCAGTTGTTAACTGATGGTCGACTTGCTGGGAGGATATACTTACGGTTCCGACTTTTCGTCAGACTCGAGAAGCCAGACACCGTAGACAACCGGAGCGAACTCTGTCCTCACAACTCGAGATATTATCGGCTGCAGGGTGGTCTTGATACCTCTTAGGAGGTTGGCAAGTTCGAGAAGATTTGTGAGAGGAGACTCGAGTGTGTGGTTGTCCATACGGGTCGGGAGAGTCAACATGTGCAGGACCACGACAGAGGCAAAGCCAAATACGGGCATCCAATTTGACATGTCAAAGGTTTGCAGTTGATGTCGATAGCCCTCAGAGCCTAGTGTTTGGTGATAGTCGGCCAAGGGCAGATATATCCTCCGACTGGAGGGGATGAGATAGGCTTTCTGGGCGGCAGCAAGGGCAAGTATCCCATGCATGACAAAAGGACTCTGATAGCCTAACCGGGGAATAGCAACGTTCCAGACATGTATCATATCCTTGCGGACGGATAATGTGTGAGCTGTTACGGTGCAGTAGTGGTGCATGAGCTCGCAATCACGGGTCCAGAGTTCCTGTGGAGGGAATGGAGCCATTTGATCTGAAGGACTGGGATGGCTCAAGTTGACAAAGAGTGAGGGATCTGTAGGGCTATCGATGGATCCTGGGGTTGAAGGTGTCAGGTTTGGGAGGTGAGCCGAGTGTATACTACGGCCGAGATCGATTGGAGACTCGGCGGCATTGATGGGGTTTGATAAGCTACATGGAACGCCATGTCTTTTGCAGTGGAAGCATGCAGGACGAGCTTCATCGCACTATGAGTCGTCAGGCCTCGGGTTTTATCATGAAAGCTTAAAGTGACTTGGCAAGCAATATAATAGAGCAACGCCACAATGTTACATACCTTTACCTTGCGGCGCTTACAGTTTATGCAGCCAGTTCTTGACTTGGTGTGAGTTCTTCGGCTCGACATGATCGGCTTCCTATCCGCGGGTTCGCACAAGACAAGCAGGAAAGCGAACCAAGAAGAATGAGACGAGACAAAAGAGAAGAGATTGAGCGGAAATGGATGAATAATACCCGACTTTACGAGGATCTTGACATGGTGAAGGTGGAGGAATGCGAAGAAAGCGCGGGTTCGAAGCGAATACTCGGAAAGAGATGCTCGGACCGCGTACTCGGATGAGCTAAGCTATATTAGGGAAAGGATGATTTGAGGGATCCTTGCGATTGGGGAATAAGCTGGAGCTAGAGGATGAGTCGACAGGGTTCGAAGCTCGATGACGCCCCACAGCTGAGGCTGCGCAGAATGAAGTGATGGAAACGGTCTCAAAGATGGGAAATGTGAAAGGGGATGCGCGGGAAATTCTTATTGTCCGACAGATACGAGATATGAGACGCGTAGGTGGATCTTGGCGGTTCTGTGTTTAAAGAGAATGGATGCCCACATGAGATGGAATCTGGGGTCAACGACTTTCCAACCTTCTTTTGGGGTGTTTATTGAGGCCTCTTTTGTCGACTGTCGAGGTTCCAGCGGTAGACGACCGACAACATGGATCGCTGTAACCCCAACTACAAAGATGCCGTCTGGGCGTTTTACCGATTCGAACCTTCGATAGAAGCCAATATCGTTTTCGTCGTTCTCTTCTCCGTGTCAACAGTTCTACACATTCTTCAAATCTTTAGGACACGAACATGGTACCTAACAGCCTTGGTATCGGGCGGATGCGGTACGTCTACACACACACACACACACACGCCTACAAATAGTGAATTATACTGACACAAGACATTGCAGCTGAGATTATCGGATACATCGGTCGAATATTAAACGCAAAAGAGGATCCAGGATGTTGGACAATGGGACCATATATTATGCAAAACGTCTTGATCTTGATTGCGCCCGCACTCATGGCAGCGTCAATCTACATGATCCTAGGTCGAATCATTCTTTTAACAGAGGGTGAACATTATGCATTGATTCGAAGACGTTGGTTGACCAAGATTTTTGTATTTGGAGATGTTGCTTCTCTACTACTTCAATCATCAGGTACGTTTTACATCATGAGTGTTGAGGGTTAAGCTAACTTGTGTTAGGTGGTGGTTTAATGGCTGTCAATGAGGATCTACAAAAGATTGGTCAAAATGTTATTATTGGAGGTCTTTTTGTTCAGCTCGTCTTTTTCGGCTGCTTCATCGTAACAAGCGCCATCTTCCACCATCGAATGCGTCTCTCCCCAACACCGAAATCCCTCTCGCCCGAAATCCGATGGCAAACATACCTCATCACATTATACGTGACAGGCGTATTAATCTGGGTCCGAAGTTTATTCCGAGTTATCGAATTCATTGAAGGAAACGATGGACATCTCATGAGAAGCGAAGTATGGGTCTTTGTATTCGACGGGTTATTAATGTTGATCGTCCTTGTTTGGATGAATTGGTTTCATCCAGGTGAGATTGGTCTTTTGCTTAGGGGTGATGGGCCGATTAGGAATGGGCTCGAGTTGGTTACTGTTGGGGGGAGGAAGAAGAGGGCTGCTACTATGGAGAGTTTGGAGAGTGAGGGGAATGTTTAAGGCATTGTTAGAGTGAGATGAGGGAGGGATTCTTGGGTCTTATTTCTTTTGTGGTAGAGGATAGGTTATTGGATCAAGAGGTATTAGATGGGCAAGTTATAGCCCAAATATGAGTATGTATACCCTTCCTGTCATAATTAAACAATGATAGACAACCTACTCCAACAAAACCCGTCTTGTCTCCATCTTATCTCCAATGTTTGAGAAGAGAGACAACATCTCCTCCTCCTCGCCCCCACTGAATACGCTTTGGTCTAGATCCCCAAACCCCTGCATCACATCAAAACCACTTAGCGTGGGGAGCTCGGCTACAAACCTCAACGGGCGCTTGGAATTGTCAGCTTTCGTCATTGTTACTCGTCTGAGACGTCTCACGTTTCCATTCCATCTCCTCCTAACATACCGAGTAATCCGGCCGGCCCCCAAAAAAGGCTGCTTATTACTTTCGTCTCTCGTCATGTAATCTTCCAACCTCCAACTCAGTTTTGTAAATAATTTGTTTCTGTACAAAAAATGGAGTCGATTGACGTTTCTCGTCTTTTTCTCTACGGCGTGGCATTTCTTATCGTCTCCTTCATAGTAGATGCATCATCTCAACCGAGATATCCTCCCGAGATACCAATCCTCGGCTCAAAAGGATGGTTTTCCAAGATTCGAAATAGTTTTGCCTATTTTACAAAACATCAATCATGGATTGATCAAGGTTACCAAAAAGTACTCCCTCTCTCTTCCAAATAGTAAGATAAATAAATAGCTGATTAAGAGTAGTATGGCAAGAATGGTCTTGCTTTTATTGCTCCCGCACCGATTTCTCGTCCTCCAGATGTCATCCTTCCAAGATGTCAAATCCCTTGGATGATGGATCAACCCGATCGAGTCCTCTCTGCCGTAAAAGCGCACGATCAAATCCTCTACACAGAATACAACTTTCTAGGAAAAGATCTAGCTGAGGAACCATTCGCGAGTCGAGTCGTGCATAAATATCTAGCTCGGCATTTACCTTCCCTTATACCACCCATCGAAGAAGAAGTCAACGCCGCAGTACACGATTCATTAAAGGTAGAAGAGGATGGGTACACAAGAGTCAACCTTTGGGAATTGTGGATGTCCATCGTTCCTCGTGTTACGAATCGTTTACTCGTTGGGGAAGAAACATGTCGTGATGAAATCTTTCTTCAGTCAATGATTCGTTTCACAGATGATGTTGTTCGAAATAGTTTTCTCCTCCACGCATTCCCCAAGATTCTACATCCGATAGTAGGTCGTCTACTCACCATTCCCAATTACCTACACTGGCGAGCAGCATCACGTCGTGTTCTACCCATCATCCAACAACGTCTGGACAAGATGCGACGAAAAGATGCAGGCGAGTTGAAGGATTGGACTCCGCCTGAGGACTTTATAACATGGGATATACGACTTGCACTCGCAGAAGGAAAGACATTTGAACTTGATCCAGTGGTTATTTCGAAACGATTACTTCCTATCAACTTTGCAGCTATACACACGACTGTTCTAACCGGCCACTCATGGATGCTAGACATTCTCTCCTCCCCACCCACAGAAAACATCGTCGAAACTCTCCTTTCCGAAATACAAACGCATAAACCGACAACAGGCTGGACAAAACAATCCATAACCTCTCTCCTACGCGTCGACTCTTCAATCCGCGAATCCCAACGATTAAGCAACTTCGCAGCAAACCTTGTAGAACGACAAGTCATCTCCCCGACGGGTCTGCACAATCCAGAGTATGGATGGACTTTGCCCAAGGGTGCGTTTGTCACTGTTAATTTACAGGGGACGCATCATGATGAGGAGATTTACGAGGGTGCAATGAGATATGATCCTTGGAGATACTCGAGAGTTAGAGAGGCATGGGAAGCCAAGAGTGAGCATGATAGAAAGGATGAGGAAGGTGTAAGGGCTAGAGGATTGGGCATGGTTACGACGAGTGATGCTCATCTCGCCTTTGGTCATGGACGACACGCATGGTAAGCAATACATACATATCCAGTAAACCACATACAACTAACTCACCATCCATCTAGTCCTGGACGCTTCTTTGTCGCTCACGAACTCAAACTGATAATGGCCGCCCTCCTTCTAAACTACGACATCAAAATGATTCATCAACGACCTAAACCACAATGGCTAGGGGCAACAATAATTCCTCCCCTGGACGCATGCATAGAAATTAGACGAAAGAACAAGTCATGACCCAAAATAAACAACTTTTTAATGCTAGCATATACCTCTATTCAAACCCCAATCCATCCATACCTCCCAAAAACACTCCCCCCTTCTCACCCTCTCTCAGCAATGCTCCGACGTCTACTCTACCACCTGTAATGTATCGCTCGCTCACACCCAGGTTCACTCTCCGTGAGAGCTCTTCCCTCAACTGCGCCCGAAGAGCACCCATCTCAGCTTTCGTCAAACCCTTAGCAGCCTGCTCCTTTCTCCGACGACCTCCTCCACGTCCACCTCGACCACCACCAGACGCGTTCACAGCTTCCAGATCATCAGAGTCATACTCAACTCCAAGCTCATCAGCCGCATTACGCAACCATGTATCATCGCTATGAGCCTTCTCCTTTGCAAGCACAGAATCCGCGATTTTCTTAGCCAAATCCACACGAGGCTTAAGTCGCGACGCCATCTTGCGATCAACAGGAAGCGTCTGAATAAAATGCTCCCTCTTAGCCCCAGAACTCCTCTCCGCATGAACCTTGCTCGCAAGTCTTCTCGTCGGCAAAACCTCCTCAGGCGCACAAAGAATGACACTAACACCACTCGACTCGCCACGCGCCGTACGACCCGAGCGATGGATATACGTATCTGCCGATCGTGGCACATGGTAGTGCAGAACCTGATCAACCTCCTTGATATCGAGACCACGAGCCGCGACGTCGGTGGCGATGAGGACCGAGTTGCGCGCAGCTGTGAAACGCTCAAGAGATCGGAGACGTGCCTTTTGTGCCATCTGCGAGTGGAGAGGGAGAGCTGTCATGTTGAGGTTCGAAAGAAGAGGCGTAAGACGACGAACAGCCGAGATGGAATTGGTAAAGACAAGGGTTCGTCGTCCGGGGTTAAGAATGAGAACAGTGTAGAGATAAAGATCCTAAAAAGTCAAAGTCAGCGTCATCCTCCATCTCGTGACGGGACGGGAAAACTCACCTTCTCCATAGCACCACACTCAATGAGTCCCTCCTTTAGACCATCCGCCATTTGACTGACAGGGTTGACGTCGATAAACTTGGGTTCGCCTCTGAACTTGAGGCACTTCATCAGATATGCCATCTTCTCCTCGTCGTTCCCTGTAGATTTGCCCTTGCCTGCCAGCTTGGTCTGAAGGTCCTTGTCGAATGTGGCCGAGAAGACAAGAGTCTGTCGAGCACTTCGCTCATCGTCCTCGTCCTCCTCATCCTCCTCCTCGTCAGAGCTGTCGTCGGCATCATCGCTAGGTCTCTTTCCATCCAGAGCACCGATAATATCCTCAGCCTCCTTAAACTGTCCAACCTTGAACAGTCTATCCGCCTCATCAACAACCAGAAACTTGATCTTGGAAAAGGTGTTCTGCAGAGTCGCATCTCCACTGAGAACCTCCCACAGTCGTCCCGGCGTTCCAATAACAATATCCGCCTTCTCCAGTTGTCGCTGCTGCTTCTGAATACTCAATCCACCAGTAACAACACACACATAGGGCGCATTCGACAAGCCATCGCAAAGAGCCTTGAGATGATCACCAAGCTGCTTCGCCAACTCTCTCGTTGGACTCAGCACCACAGCCATAGGTCCAGTCCTCTCAACGCCCTGCTCATACAACTCCAACCACCTCTCAATCATAGGAATACCAAAAGCCAATGTCTTTCCCGAACCAGTCTGCGCCTTGCCAATAACATCCTCTCCAGCCACAATCTCAGGAATAGTCTTTTCCTGAATCAGCGTAGGCTTGGTAAACCCAAGCTTTGCAATAGCAGACAAAATCTGCGGCGAGAGGTTCAGCGGAACCCAGGCCGCCACATCGACGTCTTCTTCTTGGTCTTCCCCATCGGCCAGCGCGTCAAACGTGTTGCCCCCCCGTGCAGAGGACTTTTGTACGACTTTCTGGGTCTTGACCAATTGCTCGTCTTCTTTGTTGTTGACGGCATCCAGCTTGCGCTGCTGTTTTTTGTTCTTCTTGTTGGCTTTTTCTTCTTTTGTCGTAGTCTTTGCTTCAGACTTCTCGCCCTCCAGGCTAGCTTCACCACTGCCAGTTTCGCCGGAATCGATATCCCCGACCTCCACAGGGTCGTCGCCAAACCCTTCAAAAGATTCGTCCGCATGTTCGTTGTCGTCGTCGTCGTTGGTTATTGTGTTCGTCTCGCCGGCCACCAGGAATTGCACCCGATCCCCATCCTTGACCACGTCCACACCCTCAATCACCTCAAGACCGCCGAAATCCTCGCCTACAGACTTCCACGCAAGAGCAGAGGCGTCAACAGCACGACGCGATGCCTTGTTTGTCTTCTTCTTGGAGCTCGAGATGGAGATGTTCTTGGATCGTTTCGGGGCGGGGCCGGTCGCGGTAGGAAGCTTGCGCTTCTTCGCGGGGGGTACCATTGGATGGGTTGGCCTCTTTACAAGGCGCTCCTTCTTTCTTTTGCCTCGGTCGCCGTGTGCGTGTCTTGGTTACTCCTTCTGTCGAGATTCAGGTTCCACGGCGGAAGCTTCAAGTTGTGCTTGTGATGGAGTTGAATGTCAATCTGTAAAAACTGCCCCGGTTTATTTTTCCGAACTTTTTTTTCGTCGGCAAATATTCTCGCCGATCACCGACAATGACCAGGGATAAGGCAGTCAGTCAGTCAGTCTTCTCTACCACTTCATCTTCCAAGAGCCGTCATGGCAATATTTTGCTTGTACTGTATTAACGATAAACAGGGCTCTTCTGATTCAAAGGTACAGAGGTATTATGAAAAAAAAATAATAATCAAAATGGCCCCGAATCCCTCCATGACACAAACAAGTAGCCTCATCGCCAACTCACATCCCATCCCAGGTTTGACCATCTGAGCCCCCAAACGCCTTCAAGAACCATCCGAAACTCAGAGCGAGCGGTATAATACTTCAGGAGGAAGCGCTCTTCTTTTTCTTACTTCATTCGGATCCTTAAACCGTTGGGCCAATACCTTTTTAAGAAGCGGATCATTTTTGTCTTTGTCCATATGGTCGACGTGGACATGCCTGCATCGTTTATTAGTATTGAACTGTCCCAAGGTTCTCGCTCAGTGGGCTTACCGCGTCAAGTTATCCGGCCATAGATACGTGTGCTCTGCGTCAGGGCAAAAGGGACAGGCATAACCAGGCGAACCGTGGCCCTGGTAATGGCGTATCACGTCTTCCCTTCTTTCGAACCCTTTCCCTCCTTCGCCCCTTGGGCACCCTTTCACTGGGCAATGATACACCAATACCGAAGAACCTGGACTCTCGCCGCCCAGCGAAACGGGGAACATTGGAAGATTAGACGCTAGGGGGGTGGGTGGTGTTGGACTGCCAAGGGGAGCTGAGGGACGAAGTAGTATTCCGCTTTCAAAAGCCTGGATGACCATGTCTTCAATCTCTTGCGCTCGTTGCCTTTCTGAGCCAGAGAGTTTCGTAATCCTAGCTCGCTCACGCTCTCGCCGAGCATTTTCTCGTTGGTCAGTATCAACTTGGGCCTCAACCCCAGCGGCGCCATCTGAGATGCAATCAGCGCCAAATCATCACGAACTCTCCCGCTTGCAAGACTTACCGGAACTTCCTAGTTGATTGCCGCCCATAGCCTTCTTAATTTTCTTCCATAAACCTGCGGCACCCTGCTCGAAGCGTCCTATATGACGGATGATGTTGAGTTCGGACTCGCCCAGTCGAGGGATGCTAGGAATGAGCGATTCGTTGTGCAAATTGAAAACATCCAGCATATCGACCGTATCTTGGCCAACAAGGACATCCGCGTTGAGATTATCCAGGACGAAGAGTTCAAGGTCAATCGATTCCCCACGGGGATGAAACCCTAGAGAATTAACATTGCCGACGGTGAACGAAGTCTTGATAACGCCCGAGGTGCAGCCCACGCTGCAGTCTGCAAATTCGACTTGCTCGAATGCGGGCTCAACGTTGAAGTCTCTTGAATTTGCAAATTTGGGACTGACGAGATCCAGGTCCGATCCAGTGTCAACAGTAGCACAGCCCACGTAAGTGTCAAGCCGACAGACCAAACTTCGCTTGGGTCTTCCTACGCTGTTGACTCTCAGTGCCTGCATGGCTGGAAAGGATTGCTCGACAAGCCTATCCCTATGCTTGCTCAGGGTCTCTGTCCGCTGCAAAAAGTCGACACCCATGATCAAAGGAACAGCCAGAGTGTTGAAGACATGAAAAATACACTCGATGCTCGTCATGTTCGAAGGAGCGCCGACAGCAAATCTGCACTTGGTAGAGACTTGTCCGACTGCCGTGATGATATTCCCGTTGGCGACTGTAAATTGCCTCGGCTCACCGGAGCTGGTCTGTTCTGTCTTCAGTCCCAAGCTAGTTACCAGCTCGAGAGATATAATGTTTTCGTCCGAGCCGCTGTCAGGACAGGCCATGACCTCAGTGGCTGCGCCTGAAGGACGAGCCAAAAGCAGAGGAAGAGCAAATCGTTTTCGTCGCTTTCTTGGTTGAGGGCCCTTTGGCATCTTGCGTCTTGGTGGTGTGGGCGGGAGGCGAGCCTTGACAGATTCTCTACGATCCGGAGGCTTAAGCATGTCTCGGTCGAGTAAAACCCCCCGATCGTTGAAATCGGGAGGTTTGGGGTTTCGGGGGCCTTCGATAGAAATGCCTGGAATATCTATAGAGTCGAAACTCCTCAATGGCAAAGGCTCTTGTGCCGCCTCAGCTTCCACAATGTTCTGTTTGTGCGGGCTCGGTTGCATATCGTCACCCGGTCGTGCTCGATCTTGAAAGACTCGATTCCAGCGCACATCCTACAAGAAGCCTTGAGTTAGTTCTTTGAAACTTGAGGGAATGTAAAACTAAAGATGGAACATACTTTGTCGCTTCCCCAGTTGAAACGGTGCGGCTGCCGCGCAGGCCAAATCGCCGCACCCGGCGATAAGCCAGATCTGGGCTTGTCGTAATCATAGTCTTCCATCAAATTATTGTGGTCTTGAAGTTCTATAGATGTTATTCCTGGGGCTAAAAGAAGGAGAGCTAAAGGAAACGGAGGAACGTTGAGGTGATCAGCTACCCCCGAGAACTCAGCCACCATGATGGCGTCGGTGAAGCCAAGCCCTGCTGTTCAAGGCTTCCTTTATTTGCCAATCAGGCGCCTGCATGTGCACGGTAAGGCGTCTCGCTGGGCTGTCTTGACATGCATGAATGCACGTGAGGGTGGGTGTTCACAGCCTGATTCTCAGCACCAGCGTTAAGCAACCCACTGCAATAGCGTCGGAGTTCGAGTTGCAGCAAAAAGAAACCAATACACCCCGAATACCCGGGCCTGCAACAAGAGATATACGCCATCGATAAGCATATTGAGCCCTTTCGACTTGAGGTGCTGTCGGACCCAGGGCTAGCAAGGGCATGGAAGCGCAAAAGCAAAGATTCTACGTGGACGGATTCCCATCTCTCGCCAACTTCATCGCAAGTGACAGAGACGGAACATCTACGATATTCAAAAGGTTCAACCGCTTAGCAGCAAGAAACCTGCTCCTACTTCAAAGCGAACTCGCCGAGCTGGAAGCAAAGCTGGATGAATACGATGACCAAGACCAGCAGAGTGGTGCCGAGGCTCTACAATCTCTGAGGAACTGGGAAGACTACAAGGCAAGGAATGAGAAGGATTCGGATCGAATGAAGTTGTTAGAAAAGATCAGAACGACTTTAAAGGAATACAGTGTGTGATCCAGCCTCTACCCCAAACAAACGCTCATGATTTGTGTAGGAGAAGCCATGATCTTCGAGAGCACACTCGCTACAATACCGCCCCCAGATAGAAAAACGCTCAAAGCATTCCGGATCAATTTCTTTCATGGAAGACCGGAAGAGAGCAAGGACTGGCCGATGCTAGGCGGGCATAGCTCAAGTCTATACGATGATCCCGATGACTTGGTAGTTCTACATACCGCAGAACCCCCAGACAGGTTGACAATGTTTGTCCAGGACTATTTTGGCTTCCTTTTCAAGGTAATTATTATACGTTGATTATACCGAGGCTATTTTACTTATAGCCAACAACAGGACAAAGATCATCACAAGGCTGCTACAAGTCCTTCAGTAGGATACGCGTCAGGGAAGAGGATCTCGGCCTTCATCTCATATCTCAGCACCATCTTGGCAGCATTACTGCTAATCGGTGCCATTGTTGTTCTGTACAATATAAAGACGGACGACTTGAAGTTGGGCTTGATCGCTCTCTTCACCATGATATTTGCAGCCAGTGTTGGGTTACTGACCAACGCGAGGCGAGCAGAGGTGTTCGGGGCTACAGCGGCGTAAGTACGCAGACCAGTCACAGACAATCTTGTTGCTAATGTGTCCAGATATGCTGCTGTCTTGGTTGTGTTTGTGAGCGGAGACCTTGGAAGTTAGAGTGTAAAACAAAACGTCTTTGTCGGTTTCACTGCCGGCTTGCCTGGCGAGGGCTGAGGTGGTGGTTGGCGATTATAGTCACGATAATACTGTGGAGGAAAGGCCCCAACAGGACTCCGAGGGGGATAAATGATTCTGATGTTGCGCATGAGGCTGTGAGTGCTGTTGAGGCGGTAGAGGGGGTTGTTGCGGCTTTGAAGGAATGCCGTCGTCGGCATCTGACGTGTTGAGGATAGAGGTTAGAAGAGCAAAGCATAGAACGTGTACAAGAACTTTATATTACCATCTTAAAACTACTCCTTGAGAACCTTGATGATAACCACATACACAGTCCTAACTGCCTTACCTCCTTACCTACTATAGTATGGCCCGCATTGGTTGGCATTGTGGTAACTTCTAGCAACTCTTGTTGTAACTACACGACACCTCAACATGGATGACAACCACAGGTCAACACAGCACAGCACATGGAAGAGTCAGGCAGTTGGATGGATACAAACATGCCCCAAAACAAGGGTCATCTCCATTTATCTTAACCCCCATAAGCATTAGATACATGAACAAAACAACACCCTCTCTCCACGATCTTGTCTTTGTAACCATAACCCTTTCATATCAATAAAAAATAAGGAAATTGTCTTTTTGTTGTCCGTAGAGGAGCCCCAATAGGTAAAAAGATAACAATGCTTCTGTAAACATCCTTTGCAACCCGTACCTCATCCCAAACCCGTCTGCCTGCATTCAATGTCAAATCGCCATACATGTATGCGTATTTTGCTTTGTTGTACATGCCAACTCCCATTACTCGTCCCCTCTTCAGTGCGCCCCGCGAGCTCGCTTGGCTCCTCCTCCAACCTCTGAATCACCTCTTGGTCGCTTGTTTCCAGGCTGGAAATCATTGGCGCCAGGGTTAAGTCCACCTCGTCCTCCTCCACGTCCTCCACGGCCACCGCGTCCACCACTGCCTTCACTACCACTCGCCGCTCTTCCAGCTGGGTGCGTATAGGTACCACCTCTGCCACCACGGCCACCGCCACGGGGCATGGGAAGTCCAGTCCTGACTGGCTGTGGAAGCGCCGACTGCTGAGGAGCTTGTTGAGCCGGTGCCGTAGGTTGTCCTTCCTTAGCACCCGCTGCGCCTTCAGTCTTGGGTGCGAACGGATTCGGAATATCGGTGCCAGCAGCATTAGCAGCAGCAAACGGATTGTTTGTCTTGGGTGCAGGAATTCCGCTTGTCACTGGCTGAGCAGCTGGCGCCGGCTTTGCTCCAGCTGGTGTCGCCGCCTGGGCCTGGGCCTGGGCCGGAGTCCCTTGAGCAGGTGCTGGTGTCGCAGGTGCTGGAGATGGAGGAACACTGGCGATCGAAGCACGAGCAGCATTCGCCTTTGCAGCAGCCGGAGGAGGTGGTGCCTGTGCCGTCTTGGCCACTTCCCAGACCTCGACAACAGGCTTCTGCGGCGTCTCAGATGCTGCCTTCTCAACAACTCCAATCTTGGCGTTCGCAGATCTGAGCTTATTTTCAGCCATGTTAATGCGCAACGTCGACTTCTTAGACTCCATCAGCTGGGCCTGTTCCCTGGCCGACGTGATTTTTGACTCGTATTCGTTCTTGATCGTCGACTCCAGCTCCGTCTTCAGCTTGGTGCTCTCCACCTCCAGCTTCTTCTTGATGTTAGCCGCAACAATGTTCTTGACTGTTGGGTTGGTCGAGAGGAACTGTCGGATACCAGCATCGTCCAATTGAGACAGATCGGCCGGACCAACAGATGCGGGTGTCGCTGGGATGGCCGGAGCTTCAGCCTTGGCTGGTGTTGACGGGGGCTGTTCAGTATGCTCCGTCTTTGGTGCCTCTGCGGGCTTTGTGGTAGCATTCTCGGCCAGCCAGATCTGCTTCTCTTGCTCAAACTTGAGCTTAAGGTCCTCATCCTTCTTCTTGTACTCTTCCTCCATACGAGCTCGGCTCTCCCTAAGTTTGGCGTTGAGAGTATCCCGCATTCGGTCGGAACGCTCCTTGATCGTGCTCTGGATTTTAGCCTCCACCTCATTCGCCTTCTGCTCGAACTCGGCCGCCTTGGCTTCAGCAGCGGTAACCTTCTCCTCCAAAGCCTTCTTCTCCTCGTCAGAGATGCCGCTGGAAGGTTGTGCAGGAGCGTCGCCAGCCTGGAGAGCGGCTTGAGGTGTCTCTGGTACACCAGGCGCACTCTTGGCGGCCTCGGTTGCCTCATGTAGCTTCTTGGTGGCCTCGTCCCGCTCAGAGATAGCGGTTCGCAACTCGTCGCGGAGTGACTCGAGTTGCTGCTCGGCTCCCTGCTTCTGGTTGTTGATGGCCTCAAGTTCCTTGCGGGCATCAGCCAGCTGCTGTTCGAGCTGTGCAACAACCTCTGAAGAAGCAGAAGCCTCGGCTGGCTGAGCGGGTGTGGACGCTGACTGGGCAGCCTGCGCTTGTTGTCGTAGTTGCTCGACCTCCTTCTGGAAGTTTTGGATCTGGCGCTCGAGCTCAGTCTTCTGATTACCAAACTCCTCGGCCTGCTTCTTGGCGCCCTCAAGTTCACCGTTGGCCTTGTCCAAGTTCTCCTGAAGATGGTTGGCGCGCTGGATGGCCTCATTCTTCTCACCAGTAAGCTTCCTTGATCGCTCCTTAGCTTGCTCCACAATCTTTCCGCGAGTGGTACTCCAGTTGTTGCGCTCTGTCTCAAGAGTGTTCTCGAGGTCGGTAACCTTGGCCTTGAGGGGCTCCTCACCCTGCTTCAAGGCGTCTCGTTCCGTCTCCAGACTAGTGATCTTCTCCTTCAGTTGTTCCATCTCAGCAGGGTCGACTCGTCCATACTTGGTCAGAATACCCTCGGTTCGCTTCTGCCATCGGTCGCGGTCCTCTTGGATTTGCTTGATCTCGTCCTCGAGGAAGGACTTTTGTGTCTTGAGCGTGTCGATTTCCGCCTCGAGTGGCTGGATTCGTGCCTCCATCTCTTCAATCTTGGTGTTCTTTTCCGTGATCTGATCCTTCAGTTGCTGGTTCTCATTGCGGAGAGTCATGCTGCTCTCGCGGTACAGGTTGAGTTCGTTGAGCTTCTCCATCAGATCCTGGTGTGTCATTGATGTCCGTCCGCTCTGGGCAGCCTGGGTACGTTCCTGGTCGAGCTTGAGGCGCGCCTCGTCAAGCTGAGATTGAGTGTACTCGAGCTGCTGTTGCAGACGCTTGGACTCCTGGGCCTTGAGGTCGTACTGAACTTCGAGAATCTCCTTTTCGCGTCGAAGGTAGGTGTTGAGTTCACGGAGACCCTCGGTTGCGTCTCCGATAGGAACGGGCGACATTCTCTCGTCCTCGTTTTCTTCGTGCTCGTTGCGCTTCTGCTGAAGGGCTGCAACCTGCGAAGTCAAGGCTTCCAACTGCTGGTGAAGAATCTTGTTCTGCGAGTTGACATCCTCTCGTCGCGTCTTAAGCTCAGCCATCTCCTGCTCCAGCTGTTGTCGACGATCCTCCCAAGAACTCTCACTCTGCGCCAGAGTAACCTTGGCAGACTCTGCCTCAGATCTCAGGGAAGCTGCTTCGCTCTTGAGTTCGTTGTGCTCGGCTCGCAGTTGTTGAACGAGCTTGGCTGCTTCGGCATGCTTTACGAGCTCCTGCTCATAATCCTGTTGAGCCTTTGAGGCAATCTCCGCCTGAGCACGGAGATCTTGCTGATGATATCGAGTAGCCTCCAAGTGCCGCGCGCTCTCCTCCTTGAGTCGGTTCACCTCCTCTTGCAGGATGGCCTTCTCATCCTCATACCTTCTCGCAACCTCGCCCTGAGAATCCCGCAGGCTCGAGAGCTCAGTGTTAGATCGAGACAGCTCAGCAGACACGTCCTCAAGTCGTTGACCAAGCTCCTTGGCCTTTGCATCCTTCTCTTCAATAAGTGCCTCCATCTCTTGCTGGTATTGTCCCTGAGATGCTCGCAGATCCTCCAGTGCCTCCTCGTTGGCCTGGCTGAGCTCCTTGAACTGCTCAGCCTGGGCCTTGGCGTTCTCGAGGTGAGTGTTGGCCATGTCCAAGTCTCGCTTAAGGTCAGAAATCTCAATGTTAAGCTCCTGGATCTCAGCCTCAAGCTGCTGCTGCTGTTCGCTGAGTTCGATGGCGCCGGGTCTCGGTGTAGGTCGGGGCTGGAGACGTCCAGCTCGCTCTTCAGCATTCCTCAGTTCAACAGACAGCTCATCAACGCGAGCCTGAAGATGGTCTCGGCTGGTCTTAACAGCGACATGCTCCTCCCGGATCTGGCTGAGGCTCGCCATGAGCTCGTCGATTCGCTTCTGGGCCTCCTTGGCCTCGAACTCCTTCCGAAGCTGCAGTTTCTTGGTCTCCTCTGCCTCATAAGACAGCTTCCTTTGTGTGTCACTCAATTCCTGTTCCAGACTCTCGATTCTGGCCTGGGCCTTGCGTCGTGTCTCAGATTCGGACCTGTTGCGCTCGTTCTCGAGAGATTGCTGAGTCGCGAGGAGGTTGTTGAGTCGGTTCTTCTCCTCGATCAAGTTCTCGTTGTCCTTGCTGAGTCGATCCTGAATATCCTTCCAAAGCTTCTTCTCGGCCTTGAGGTTGGCCGCCTCGTTTCGTACACTGTCGAGCAAGCCCTTGGCCTCAATGAGCTCCTCAGCAACTTGTTGGGTTCGGATATCCTGCTTGGCGGCGGTTTCCGACAGGGTCTGGTTGCGCTTCTGGAGCTCACGGTTCTCACCCTGGAGAGCAACATAGTTGGTGTGCAACATCTCTCGTCGCTCAGACTCAAGTCTAGCCTCGGCGTGAAGCTTCACCTTGTCTGTCTGTAGCGAGTTTCGTTCGGCTGACAGGCTGTCGATCTGATCACGAAGGTCCTTGCGGACCCCATCTTGGGCATCGCGGAAACTATCGTACTCGCCCTGAAGTTTGCGGAGGGCCTCGTTCAAAGCCTCGGTCTGCTCGGTCGCTTCGATACTAGCCAAAGGTGGACGTTGGCCGCCGTCAAGAGAGTGACGCATCATGGATGCCTCGTCACCGTTAACGCCTCGCTGCTGCAACAATCGTCGGAACATGTCTCGCTCCATCTTGTAACTCTCCATCGTCGTCTTGATGGACTTGGTCTCCTCCGTCATGTGCACCAGCTCATGCTGAAGCTTCTCAACCCTGTCGTGATCCTCCTTAGCCTGGTGCTTGGCGGCAAGCGCCTCCTCACTCTCAAGTTGCTCAGCAAGCTCTCGGGTGATGCGCATGAGCTCCTCGTTCTTGGCTTGCAATGACTGAACATCCTTGAAAACGACCAGTTTCTGGGTGATGAACTGGTGAGTATCGGACATGTCAGACAAGGCCTCCTCAGTAATCTCGCCCTTCTCCAGCTGCTTGAGACGGAAAACTTCCTCATCAGTCAACTGTTCCATGCCCTTCTCGATGGCATAAATGTTGAAGACGAGCATCTGGATCTGGGTTCCAAGATCACGGAGCTGAGTACGCATGATCTTGTTCTCAGACTGTGCCGTCGCAAGTGCGCCCTCTGCCTTTCGTGCGACACGTCGAGCAGCATCTCGTTCTTCGAAACTCTGTTGTGACAGCTCCGACATGCGTGTGATCTCTTCTCGAAGAGTCTCCGACTCGGCTTGCAGCTCTTGCATCTCCGGAGCCTTGGCCTCGAGTGCCGACATCATGCCGTCAAGCTCTTCCGAGAGCTGCTGGCTGCGGCGTCGTTCGCTAGCCAGCTGGGCCTTGACCTGGTAGAGTTGATCAATGGCTTGTGTCGCAGTCATCGCACCCTTGCTACGGATGGAAGCCGGGGTTCCGAAAGGAGATGAAGGTCGTAGCATGCCGTTGGGGCGAGGAGTCGCAGGTGCAGACTCAGGCGGGGGAACATTCTGCTCCAGTCGAACTTGGAGTCCGTCAATCTCTGACTCGAGTTGCTGGATGCGCTCCTCCATTGCGCGGGAGTTCTGTCGCTCCTCCTCAAGCTCGACTCGGATGCGTCGAATCTCGTTCTCGTAGTTGTCCTTGAGGCGCTCCTTTTCAGACTCGAGGTCGCGCACACGTTCCGAGTGTTTCTTGCTGAGTTGGTCAGACATGTCAACGAGACGTCGCTGGTCCTCAAGCTCATGTTTATAACTCTCGACAGTCTGGGCAAAGGTGCCCTCCTGCTTCTGAAGCTTAACGAGGGCCTCGTCCGCCTTGGCTTGCATGGCGTCAAGTCGGTCGCGAAGTTGCTGCTCGGTTCGCTTCAGGGCCTCGACTTCGGATTGAATATCTTCGTTCTGGCGCTGAAGTTCGGCGATGCGGGCGCCCTTTTCCTTTCGGTACTTGAGGCCCTCCTCGCTCTTTGTCTTGAGTTCATTCTCGAGCCATTCACTGTTCTTCCGGGCCAAGTCGAGCTGCTGCTGGAGCGATTCCTCTCGGTACTTGGCGCTGTTCAGTTGACCCCTTGCGTTCTGCTCCGACTGCTGAAGAGTTGTAATCTCGCGTGCGAGCTCGACATTTCGCTGGTGCTGCTTGGTGAGCTCCTCAGTGATGGTCTGATCGCGCTTGTTGTTCGATTCGATGATGCTCAAGTTAGTGCGATTCGACGATTGAAGGGTCTCAATCTTGTCGTTAAGAGACTTGATCTCGGCATCGTAGTCTGACTTCTTGGCCTTCAAGACCTGAAGTTCGTTCTCGACGGTTTGGCGCTTCGTTTCTGCGATGGGAATAAATGTCAACAACCGTGTAACCTCGCTTCGCACATCCCCACCAACACATACCTTCGTCCTTGAGCAGCTGTCTGGCCTCTTCCACATCCTTCAAAGCCTTGTCGGCGGTAGCCTTGGACGTTTGCGAGCGCGACTCAGAGCTACGAACCGCGTTCTCTAGCTCAATATCGGTCTGAAGCTTCTCAGCGTACAGGGTGTCGAATTCGTGCGCCTTGGCCGCGATGGCCTGCAGGACAATGTTGACGAGTTCAACAGTCGGCTCGGTCGTCAGGGTCGTCAGGACAGGCTGATCGAGGCCAAGGTGGCCTGCGATGTAGCCCGTGTCCACATCCGCGGCCGCCATGGTGGTGATCGAATCAGGCTGAGATCGCGGCACTCGTCATTCCCGCAGCTGCGCGTCGAAAGAAAAAAAGGCAGTTCTGATGAAAGATCCACGTGATTGATCGCGTCGCTAAGTATCGAGCGTCGTGACGAATGAGTGTGGGTGATGTTGATGAAAGATCTCCGACAAAGGAAAGGATTTCGTTGTTGGAGTGAAAGAATCTGGCTGGAGCTTCCAGGCTGAAGATCTGGAGACACTGTTTTTGGAAAGTCAACACCCAAGGCTGTTGCTGTCTGAGGAGCAACGTGCACGGGCCATTGAAGCTGGAGCTGCGCGTGGGGCGTCGGACAATTTCTTTTCCGGCCAACTACCCTGTATTAACCATTGAACTTGATGGGGATTCCTGTTGTGACAAAGGAATTGGTTGAGCCCTGTCTGTCTGTATATTCATTGAGTACCCGATGTATCTCTCATTATCCGATTGCTGTTGGTGTACCTTTAAAACCAAAATAGAAGCAAGGTCGGTGAACTTAGTGTGATGTTACCCCTTGCAGCTGAACCATTACACGTCCCCACCGTCAGCAAGTTTGGAAGAACAAAGAGCAGCTTGTCAGACACTTCCTTGTCATTGGCCATGTAATCCCGCTGTTGGTTCCTAGTTCTAGACTGTTGTCAGTCATGCCTTACTTATGAACAAAGAGATTTGGATGGTTTGTGCAGTAGTAGGGTAAGATTCGACAAGTGACCTTTCGATCTACAAGTTGTGGCGTAGAGCACAACAACAATTCAGCTCGGTGAATGTCCAAACAATAGGGAGTATTGGAACCCAAAAATAACACTCTTTCACCCAACTATCGTATACTTGGGTTACAATGGTAAGTAGAGACCACGCTAGAACAAGTGTTCAAGAACTCATTCGTATATCACAGCACAGTGAAGGCCGTGTGACGCTCTCAGCTATTGATAGCTTTGGGGAGACCTAATCGTGAATTGGCACGGTAGATCGACTTCAAAGTGAGCCCCCAATTGGCGTGGACGTAGCCCCTACTTACCCGCACAGCCATAGTAAGCATTCATCCCTACTTCTCCGGATTGTTGATGCTTGTCTCTCTTATTTCGAGAGCTAGTGACTGTTGTTATCCCCAGAACTCAATCTAGCTTGACAGTCCGATCTTAAGGATACCAGCTGATAGCCTTGTAAATAGTGTGATGTGTATTCCATGACTCCAAGATCCCAAGGCACTAGGGAATAGTAGGTAGACCAGCTTCACACGTAACAGATCCTGCCCTCCAATTACACAGCCTTAAGAATACAAGTTAGAACGTACGTCTATCTACATGATCCATCGTTTCATAATACACCCGAGTCTAACGTATCCAACGGTTTTGTAACTCGTTACTCCAATCCCAATCCCAACGCCGGCTCAGAAAGACAATCGCCCATAACACTCATCTACTTTGCCCATCGTCCTACATTCGAGTCCAGCTCATACGACTCCACAGGTCCAGACTGAAATCCCATGTTTGACTGCGGGTTATACGTCGGCGCTGGGTTCGCGGGGAATTCGTATACGGGCTGACCCCCCCAACCGGCTTGTTGAGGGTTTTGGGGTGTCATTGGCGAGACGTAGTTGGATTGTGGCGAGGGATGACCGTAGGGTACCTTGGCGGGATAAGATTGTAGTTCAGGGGTCGGCGCGTGGTTAGGCGGGAGTTCCACGACTGGCTTTCCTCCGTAGAGCTCTGGTTTCGGGGAGGATGTTGATGAGAGCTCAGAGACGGCCGGCGGTGCGTAGTGACCCTTGATGTACTCGCTGTTGCCCATGAGTTCTGGCTGGCCGGTGTATTCTGGGGGGCCATCGTGACCATCGCCGGCGTTCGAAATCTTCATCCCTTGAGATTCACGCCGTTTTCTTCGTCGGATGAACATGAACAACCCGGTACCAATGGCGGCGACGACAACGACACCGGCAATTCCACCCGCGATTGGCACGATATTCGTCCCTCCTGATTCGTCCTTGCTCTTGTCGTTTCCTGCACCATCGCCATCACCACTCGAACCAGAAGAACCAGTTTCCTCAGGAAGACTGTCACTGCCAGTTAAAGTCGCATGTCCTGAACCCGTCCGAACAGGACCAGTCGCTCCAGCACCAGCGCCAGCTCCGGAACTCGCAGTCGGGTACGACTGATAGATGGATTCACCAACAGTAGCGACAACCAGACTCTCAGCCGCACTGCAGTAATACCGGAAAACATCGACAGCTGAGGTCACGTTGCCGATATTCGTGCTATCACAGTAGCCCTTGACCAACGAGGTCAGACTGCTCGAGATGATCTTGGACATTCCGCTTTTGATACACACGCACGAGGCGAGTTCCTGGGGACCTTCGCCGCATAGCCAAGAGCTTTGCTATAGGCGAGTTAGCTAGAGGAAGCACACCACAAGCATGAATACTTACCCCCAGGACAACAGACTCAATACCGCTCTGGGCGCACTTATTGAGGGATTGATACTGAGGCAAAGCGGTGATGTAGTAAGACACTAAAAGGGTCAGCAGATATTCCCAGAAGCGGGCCGCATAACTAACTATCTCCAGGAGGACCCTTCGGAGGCGCAAAGGACGTGGTACCGTCGTTCATGGCGCAAAACTCGCTGTAAAAGTTTTGCGCAGATGTGACATCCTGGTTGTTAGAGCAAGAGTACTTGACTGAGCTCTTGAGTGTCTCGGTAATATCGTGAACGACGTCCTTCTTGTTGCAGACGCAAGGCGCATTTAACTCGGCAGCCTCAGGGCATCGGTATGCAGCCTATTCCTCTGTCAGCCATGAACATGAACCTCCAAGTCCACAAACATACCACTCCAACAACAGCATATGAGATTCCCGACTGCGCGCATGGCGGCAGATAAGCCAACTCGGGGAGATCGGTGATGTACGCCTCGACAACATTCGTCGTCGGAGAAAAGAATGTAACGTCCTTGTCCTGGTGACAATACTTGTCCATCATCTTGGACGCGCTCGAAAGATCATCGCTCGCGCTCGAACCGCAGCTATACGTGACGTCGCTCGAGATGGAAGACGCGACCTGGTTGAATCTCGTCGAGCAGATGCATTTCTGCAGCTCAGTCTCCGAGTCACCGCACATGGTCGAGTAGGTCTGCATCGCGACATTGTAGGAGATGGCGCTGGATACACATGGCGCCTAGGGGGTCAGTATCATGTTCAAGTTCTTCATCCAAGAGGCATACCAGGTATGTAAAGATTTCGAGGTCAGTTACGTAGGAAATGTCTGCGGCGGTCGAAAAGGCGGCCAGGCCGACCAGACAAGCCAGCGAGAGGCCGTGTAAGTGCTTCATGGCCCAGTCACAGCAAGTTGTCTCAACGAGAGGAGGAACAAGAAAAGGAACGGCACCCTCAGCCGAGGGGATAGCAACCGCAAGACTACACAAGAAGGGAAGTTTCCGAGAGTAAAGGACGAGGCGCAAAAGCCTCGTCGAGGCCGCAAAATGCCCATCCTCTCTATCTGGTGGGGGAGAGCCCCAAAACGCGCCTTGGCGAGTCCAGATGCAGCTGGTGCCGGGACCCCTGAAGCTAGTCCAGATGGCTTCTCCAGCTGAAGGACCGGCTGCATACAATCCCGTGCTGACATTGAGCGTGTTCCTGCATCAGTCCCTGATTTGCAGAGACCAGAAATATTTGCTCCTGAGCGGGACGATATCAATAAGGATCATGCATGGCATGCTTGGGAGATGATCTTATCGTAAGATTGGTAGCCTTGATGACCCGGTTAGATGTCAAACGCCATGAAGGCATTCACACACTGAGCGTGAATTCCAAGCATAGCATTTTGTTTTTCCCTTAGCGTCCTTGAGATGAACGCTTCCGCGCCATGGTCAGAGCGGAAGCGCAGATGGTAAATGAGTCTTTTTCCAGCCTAACGGGTAGACATCAGATACCCAAACGTCGATCACAATGGGACATTTGCGGTCAACAAATGGGGATAATGGATACCTGATCGGCCTTTTCAGGTTGGGAAAACTTCGTATTAAATGTCATAGGGCTGGGGATGATAAAGCACTCGCTTGTTTCTCCCCCCTCCCCTCAACAGTCGGGCGTCGAGAAAATGGAGAAAAACTTGTCTCCATCGCGCGGAGGAGACGGCATTCCGAATGAAGTCAAGGGTCGCAGCGCCACTTCGGATAGTGACTGAGGTAGATCAGCTCCCATTGGTCTCTTGTGAAATTAGCAGAGACACCTGCAGAGTGCTCAAACAACGCCAAGTGTGTTGAATCGCAGAGGAGCGAACGAGCGCAGGGGATTAGGCGAGGCCAAGCGCTGTTTGGGTGATTCACGCGACGAGGAGAGCAAGCAAGCAAGCAAGCAGCCGGAGGATTCACTTTGTGATGGATGTGATGCTTGCTTGCGGTTTTCCCCGCTGACTAAGTTTAGGTGATGCCGAGGTCACATCACGTGGGTACCCCGGATGCTACTCCAAGCTTTTTTTTCCCGCGGGTCGGTCCAACCACTCGGACCCTCGGCTATTGAACCTTGTGCAGTTGAAAGGCTCATGACGTCGACCGGCTCAGGCACCACCCACTGCCGGCATGGCAAAGGTGGCTTTCAAACTGACAGCTCAATCACAGGATCAAGGGACTTTGTAGGCTCAGGCTTTGTTTGGTTGTGAATAATTTCATGTCTGTTACTAGTAATAAAATGGTATCTGAAGCTGAAGCTTTCTCAGCTATGTAGTAGGTATAGTTAGGTATTCCGTAATCCCCTTTGTTTCCATCCCTCGGCCTTGCCATGGTTCCATAAAACGCCATGCTCAAATAATAAAAGTAAAAGTATAGTAGTATATCGGCCCTTTTTTGAAATGCCGTTTCCCCAAAGTCGCTTGTGTCCCAAAAAGCATGTACCAGAAACCCCGAGAAAAAAAAACAATAGTATCCAATCTTTCATCGTAGGGCCCCTGCCTATAGGACCCGCACGATCTTGGGTAGTCGGTACCGCGATGGGCTGTCGTAGTACTCGCTGATCATGCCGTGAGGCGCTGTGGCTCTCCGTGCGGGGAGCTTGCCAGAGGCGGTTGATGGTCGTCGCATCTGGTCTGTCGCCGAACCCCGCCGTGACTCTCGCGAGTCTTCGCGCTGGCTGTATCTGTCGGCTGAGGTCTGGCGCGATCGTCCGGAGAAGTTGTCGGAGGAGGTGGTTCTTGAGCTGCCGCGGGAACGAGAGCGAGGGGTGCTGGTGTAGTCCCAGTCGGCGGGTTCCTCGCTAATCTCATCGAGGAGGTCGTCATCGTCAAGCTCGTCGTACATCCTTTGTTGCTCAATGTTGCTGCTGAGTGTCTCCCAGAGATCAAGGCCAAGATCGTCCCAGATGACGACGGCCTTGAAGAGTCGGCGGCATGCCTGGGTGCCCTCTGTCTTGTCGAGCTCGCCGTAGGCCTGGAGCTCGCCGAGGCTGGGAAGGCTGTCCCAGGCGATGGAGATCTGGTCGCACTGGTCCTTGAAGGGAGAGCGCTCGAGGTAGTAGGTGAGGAAGTCGGAGGTCTCTGCCTTTGTCGCGAATTCGGCCTCCTCGAGGGCCTGTAGGCGGAGCTGCTCCTCCTTGACCTTTTGCTCCTGTTGCTGCTTCTGCTTTCTCTTCTTGGGGTTCCCGAAGAGGGGGACCTTGGGGACGTTGTGGGCGGTTCCTCGAAGCATCATGGTGATTGTTGTGTATGTGTGGTTGTTATTGTTTGTTGTGTAAGAAAGGGAGTCGGTTGTGTGTTGAGAGAAAGGCGGGATGGGATCGCTTGGTTATATGAGACAGGAGTCGTTGGTCGAGTAAAACAGTGTGAGTTGTCGTGTGTCGTAAGGGAGCTAATAAAAGCAAACACACAGCTGGTCTCGTCTGATTGGCAATCGAGAGTCCAGCTCGTCGACTCGTGTCGTGGTTGGTTTGGCGTCTGGGACTTTGTTTCCAAGGTAAAACAGCAGATGTAGGGGGTGGGAGGAGGTAATGGGTATATGAAGGGT
>JABCKD010001267.1:0-16328 GCA_013186415.1 Fusarium sp. NRRL 66088 | reverse complement strand
GGGGGGGGTGGGGGTTCCATGATGCCGTCGACGTTGGGTGGTGGCACATCTGGGTTGAACGTGGTATCATGGCCATGATCACCATCAGCGGTTGCCTGAGCTGCAAACTGTTCCTCTGTCGACGGCGGAACATGGAGAGTGGGATACATTCCCAGGGCAGCCTGGGCGGTGCTGGTAGCACTGGCGGGATCCGGGGCCTCTGGGTGATCGGCCTGGGCCGCCTGCTGTAGAGCGTTGAAGTCGGCGACGTTCACGCCATTAGCATTGGCAACCTGGGTGTCCATGGCACTGTCGATGAAGGAAGCGGCATCGGTCGACATATGGGCAGCTGGCGCAGGACGCTTATTCCTGGTCAGATCAGGGCTGCCTGACTCACGCTTCCGCTTGTGACCAGGCGAGCCGGTCAGGCTGGAGAGATCTGGCTGTTCGGCAACAACGGGCTCAGCCATGGTTCAGTTGAGTTGGTAAGATGCTGGCAATAAAATAAATGCCGACGAGATAATGAGATTTAGGCGGGGGGGTTGTTCGATCAGACGCGTGCGCCGGATGTCGAGGCCGTGCGCAAGGCTTGACGATGTCGAGGCCACAGATGAGAGACGTTGACAATCAGTCAGAGATCTGAGGAGGGGAGGGCAGTTAGAACGAAAGCTCTGCAATATTTGGGCGAGACGAAGCATGAAAGGAAGATCAAGGCGACTGGCGGTATCTAATCTTGAGTGTATCCGTAGAATTGTCAAGAATCAAGCAACCGTTTCAGTGCAAGTCTCGGCCAGGGAGGCGCTTGCCTTGTTGCTAGAAAGATGGACAGGCTTTGACCCGTGAATGAAGCATGCGACGAGCTATATGAGCCAGGAAGAGACAGAGCCACGACGTGGTCAGATCTTGGTCTCACTTGAGAATAAAAGTGACTGAACAACAGCAAAAGTGAAGATGCCAATAGCCGTCGCGTGGGATGCGACAGAGCGGCAGCGGAAATGCGCCGATGCTGATTCAGTCACTCGAATCTGGACGACAGCACGACGTGCGATCAGGCGATGATACACGCCGGACTAGACAAACAACGATGCGGCGAAGAAGATGATGTCTCGAGGCGGGTTGTGGTGGTGGTGATGATGATGATGACGATGATGATAATAGCAATAGGCACGAAGACGCGACAACGATGGTGATGAGGAAAGAACGGCCACTTGGCAAGGAGGAAGAGGAGGAGCATCACCGATCAAGAAAAGGCGCAAATAATTCCCTCGGGCCATAACGTAAACAGATGAGGAAAGACATGGTGCAGAGCATCAAGCAAAAAAGCATCGCGAACAAGTGAATGAGATGCATAGAAGCCGACATACCTCCCAGATCATGTGCCTTGAAGCGTGCACTGCAGGTAGCGTAGCGGGCCTGGGTTTTGGAGATCACGAGTTTCTCGTCTCACGTGTTTGGCGTGATCGACCTCGTGATATCGCGCGTGTCCCAGTTGATAAGTCGAGAGGTTCGCGTCGTCAACTCCTGGAGGGGGAGGGAAGCCAAAACTCCAACGGAAATAAATGAACAAGAGGGAAAAAAAGGGGAGGGAAGGTCTCGATACGCGCTCGGAGAATACCCGCGGGGTCTTTTTATGTTTTAACCAGGGGGGAAAGAGGACAAGGAGATTGAAATCTCGCCCAGAGGGCGCTTCTTTTTGCTGGCGCGAACGAGGTCGCGGGCTGCTGAGCTGGGCTTGGGCTGGGCTGGCACTGCTGGGTGAACGAGTCGGGTCACGCGGCGGAGGAAGAGGGTGAACACGTGCAAGTGGGTGAGGCTGGTAAGATAAATAATGCGGGTGAGGTGAGAGGTGGCCTGGCGACGTGATGCCTGAGGCAGCGACCCAAGGGCGGGTATGGCCAATGAGAGGACCGGGCGTGCCACATATGGTCGAAATGGGGTGGTTGCCTTTGCGGAAAGGCGCACTGAGTGTGGGAAAGAAGCCAGGGAACGTGAAGGCAACAGCTGAGATGGAAGACAGATCAAAGCGATGAAAAAGGGTTGAGAAAATGTTGCTTTATGACCTCGCCTTCATGTCCCTTTCGACATGCTTTTCTTCCTTTTACTGCTGGCTACTCTTTCTCTATCGATTCCCGTGTACATCACCAGCAAGCACGATACAAGTCCATGTGCCTACTTACTCGCCTGGCCCACGCAACGCAAGCAAGCCTCGACGGCCCGAGGCATTCACTGCCTCAGTAGCCAACACGCAAACCTGCCTGTTCTCCCTAGACCCCTCATCGGCGTCGGGGAGGGACCCCAAGGTCAAGGGTCTCTACACCCAAAAGAGAACCAACAACCATGTTCGCCCCCATCAAGTGACTTGGGTTGACGCGGGTAACTGCACTGTAACTCGACGTACCAAAGTACCTACCACCCAGGCCCCGTCGTCACGTCCGCCGCGCGCTTCAAAATGAAATCCATGCCTCCTTTTACACTTTCTGGTTCCTCTTCTTCCATGTCAAGCTTTCCCGCCCAGATTCCCAAATGCGGGAAGAGGAATCGCACGGACCAATAGGGATCGATCGTCGTACGTCTTCCCATCACCACACCATCTGGAGGGGGAGGAGGGGAAGGGAACCCGGCGAGAGTGAGGAGCTTCCCCCCAGTCCAGCAATCAATCACCTGATCCATCCGGCAAACATCACTTGACGCCAACGAGGTGAAACAGATTGCGTCCTAAAGATAACCGGGCCCTCTGCTCGTCTGACACGGGATCTCGTCGTGAATCATGGCTCAGGCCGTGTCCCAAGATGGGACTCTGCTGTCTCAGGATCGATTCCCGATATGGGCTTTTGCTTCTTGGTCAGCGTTGGACCATGGGCATCGCGCCTCAAGCCTCAGGAAGCCAAGGCTAGGTGTCACAGCGGGATCCCGGCGACCTGAGGACGAGTCACAGCAAGTTGCTGATGGAGTGACATGGCGTAAGTAAGCCCAGCTGGCTGTTGCTATCCAGAAGATCCATCCATCCATGGGAACTTGAATAAGCCCATGTCAGTCTCCGCTGCGACATGCACCTGGCCGATGTTGGGAACCGTGGGAGCCTTTCGGTACAAGTACATGAGCGGCAAAAGTGTATTTACAAATAAATTGAAGCCGAATAGGTAGTTCGTTTGGGAGCTTTCAAATCATGGAGACGTTGGGTGAGTGTTCCTCATGTACTTGTCCATCCGTACATTTGGCGAAAAGTAGCTGGTCGCACCAATTCCCAAGAGGCTGGACTCGACAACTCCTCACTTTGTGTACCCGAGGGCAATGTTACTCTAGAAACCACGTTCCTAGAAAAATGCGAAGAATATGCCATTCTCTGTCCAGCTCCTAGGGAGAAGTTGATTTCGTTGCCATTCGTAGCCCGGCGATCAGCTCGCTCTCACTTACAGTGAGGGTGCATGATTATTCCCACTGGACGCGCGGTACGTACCGGGAACTGGAGCTCCCCCCCAGACCACCCACTAAGAAACCCACCTCACGATAACGTCAATAGAGCGATTCCTATCATCGGAGCCACTGTGATCCTGACCTCATCTTCGACATTTGCCTCTTACCTGGCATCCCGTCTTTTTCTTCTTTTTGAGCATTTGCAATCTTTTTTCTTCTGTAGCACGCCTTCACAATGGGCGACCACGAACTCTCCGCCATAAAACACAACGAGCATCTTCTTCTCGTACGTCCATCCTCTCGCCGCCATCCAGTATCACCGCCTGCTCTTCCACTCCAGTTCTAACGATCATGATGCCAGGACCAACCCCTACTCCGGCTCCCCTCTGAACTTCTCCGAAAGAATTTCCGCGCCGCACACTTCACCATCGAGAAGGATACTTCAGCCCTCAAGACGTTGCTCAAAGACTCTGCCACGGCCGCCGTCTCCGGTCGCGCGTCCCAGCAAGATGTCCTCCGAAACATCGACGCCATGATCTCTCGCATGCGCGGCGTGAAGCGCAAGCTCTCTGCCAATGCCGCAGAAGAGTCCCGTCTGCACACCCAGGCCGCCGCCCGCATCGCCCACCTCGACGAGCTCTACGCTCTCGACACGGTAGAAGACGTCAAGTACGAGAGCTGGAGCAGGAAGAGGCTGGACCGCTTGCTGGCCGACTATCTGCTGCGCCATGGATATAATGAGAGTGCAAAGGAACTAGCGCAACAGCGTGGGATCGAGAACCTCGTTGATGTTGATACCTTTGTTGCTGCGAGCCGCATTCGTGATGCCCTCTTGAAGGGAAGCGTCGCTGAGGCTCTGGCATGGTGCACAGATAACAAGAAAGAGCTACGGAAGATGGAGGTGCGTCTTCAATACTTCATGTTACTCATGGCGAAACTAACCTTTTCCTAGAGCAAACTCGAGTTCATGCTTCGCTTCCAACAGTACATCGAGCTAGTCCGCTCCCAGTCTCCAAACAAGCTCGCTGAGGCCATCGCCCATGCAAAGAAACACCTAACTCCCTACCGTGGAACCTTTCCTCGCGAAGTACAGCAAGCGGGTGGTCTGCTCGCTATTCCCCCAGACTCGCCTGCTTCTGCCGCATACGAAGACCTTTACAAGCCCTCTCGCTGGGCTGACCTCGCCAACCTCTTCACAACCACGCATAACCAGCTGCTTGCGCTGCCTGCCGTCCCACTTCTTCACGTCGCCCTCTCATCTGGTCTATCCGCCTTGAAGACTCCTGCGTGTCATGCACACTCGCCTGCACCCTCATCGCACACCACACCATCATCTCACACGCCTGCTCCCTCCGAAGCAGCAGCTGCCGCCGCCTCAACGCTTGCCCATGGGGTCTGTCCCATCTGCTCCACGGAGCTCAACGAGCTCGCGCGGAACGTGCCATACGCGCATCACACGCAGAGTCATGTCGAGCATGACCTCCTGCTCCTCCCCAACGGCAGTGTCTACGGCAGAGATCGCCTCGAGGTGCAGGCCAAGAAGGCGGGTCTGCCTGCGGACCAAATCAAGGACTTGCGGACGGGTGAGATCTATCCTCTTGATGCCTTGAAGAAGGTGTACATCACCTGAGTGTTAGTTTATCCAAGTTTTAGGTACATGGGTTTGGGCGTTGTATAGCATACATCTTTGGGTTTGGCGTTTAGGAGACAACACATGTATGATACATGCAATCGTAGCGAAACTAAAGCATTTCACTGCCCACAAGATATTGCGGCAGACATCACCAGTCCCGATGCCAGGTCACAAGTTTGGGTACCAAGTTCACAAGAACAATCAATACCTACGCTGGTCGAAATACTCAAACAGAGCCATGTTCCAATGGACGAAACACCCCCCCCCTATTGACCGTACAATACAGGATACAGCAGTGGCGCCAACGCCATCAAGACCACGGAACCAGCATATCAACCCTCCCATCCGTACCTTTTTTCCCGTGCTCCCTAGAGAAAACCCAACCCCGACATCCTATGCCCAGAAACAAAGAAAAGCCCAAGAGCCCCTGAAACGACGGGAGAGCTGGATGAAGGGTGTGGATGCCATCGAGGCAATATATTATGAGTGACAAGCAACAACATGTTAAAACTTTCCGTTGGCATCGCTCCGTCTTGTCGTGCGCTTCCTTCTGCAAGGTATAGTTTGCAAAGTATAGATTGCGGCAAGGCAGTGATTATAGGTGGAAGAGTGTGAGTTGGTAAGACGAGTATAAGCAACGAAGGGGCATAATACAGAAGACGGAGCAGCTTTGAGAATATTAACATGTTTCCTAGCCTGGGGAGAGGCTCCCACAAGCGTCTATCCCTCATCGGTTTCCGCCAAAGGCAAAGCTGCCAAACACACCACCACCGCCGCCAGGGGTCATGGGCCCCGTGTTGGTGATGCCGTTGGTGTTGTGGCCATGGGGCCCAGGAGTAGTAGCAAGCCCAGCGCTGGTAGTGTTGGGCGTGCTTGGCCCTCCAGTTTGACCATTGCCATTATTTGCACCATCGTTGCCGGCGTTCTGCTGGTTCATCATGGACATGACGACGCTTGAGTCAGGGAAGCCCAGTCCCCAGACCTTGCCGACATGCTCATCCGGAATCTCGCTACTAAAGATCTTGTCGCGCATCTGGAAAAAGACCTTGCCGGTGAGGAGGGAGTCGGAGCCTGCCTGGTGTGCCGAGCCAATGCGCTTAATCTTGAGGGTTTCGGCAATGTTCTCGAGGCCGGACTTGTGCTCAAACTTTTGCAGGATCTCAGCACTACTGGGATCGCTTGGTGTAAGAAGTCCAGAGTTGTGTAGCTTGATGGCATACTTCATGAGATGCTTCACGTCATAAGTTGTCGGGAAGTAGAGCTTCATCTTGGTATCGAAATCGACCTCGTCATTGGGCAAGGGCGTGCAGATAAGAAGCTTGGTGAGATAGCCAAAATCGTAACCGCCGTGGAAAGAGATCCATCGCACGTTGTCGAAGCACACTAGACCAGAGGGGATAAGTAGGGAGGCGAATTCGTGGGGATCGATGCCGTCGCGTTCAAGCAAGCTAAAGTCGATACCCGCCTGTTGGAGTGATTCGATCGACTTCTCGTTATACATATCATCCTTAAGGGAGAACTTGAAGTTGAACTGCCAGGAGCAGGGGAAGGGGGCGTTGCTTGCTGCTCTTCGAGCAGCCAAGCCGAAATCGGAGTCGTTTGTTGATGGCCGTGCCGGAGGGGTTTCGCCGTCTTCGTTGAAAAAGGTGAGGCCTATTTGGATAACCTTGAGCATATCGACGTTGGTTCGCAGACATTGGTAGTGGTAGTCGCTCTTCCCCCGGAACCCTCCCATGGGCCTTGCGACAACACCGGGGAATTCGGTATCCTTGGAGATTATTAGCAAGTTTCCGTAGATGGCGCCAACTACCCGAGCCTCACCATCGCAATGTAGGGGTATTTGTCCACCAGCTCTCTCAATACAGCCATCTCCTCGTGCAGATTATGTTTCCACACCTCTCGTGTCCTGCCCTTGTTAGGGTGCGACCTGATCCCCGGGTGCTCCATCAAGACGTTCTGGTGAACCTGCCCTCCATGCTGCGGCTGTTGTAGGCCAGCTGGGCCGTGGAAACCCATCCTTGCGCTCTGGCTGCCGAACCCTGTGTCGGCGAACCCTTGGCCGTTCAGGCCAGCAGTAAAGGCATTGTTGTTGGCAGCAGAGAAGGGTCCGAGCTGCGCATTGGCGTTTAGGTACTGGTTGGCGCCCAGGTGGCCGCCTTGTGGTTGACCGTGTGAAGGGAAACCACCCTGATGATAGGGCGCTGCGCCGGCGGGCCCGCCGCTGAAGCCCCGAAGTTGCGGCGGCGGCATGGGAGCGTGGATAGGGCCACTCGGGTTGAAAGGAACGGGTCGGCTATTGGTGTTGTGCGCCTTTGGGAAGAACGGACGGGCGAGGTCGCTTGGTCGTTGAGGGCGGAAGGTTCCTACAGACGGGTTGAATACTGCTTGCGGTTGCAGACGCGACGGCTGGCCGTGGCGAGCAAACTGGTGCGGCGAAAAAGGTCCTGCCGCTGGGTTGAGTCCTTGGAGTTGAGGCTGCGGCCCGGCTCTCGGCGGTGGTCTAAATCCTAGGGGCGGTCGCCTACTCGATAGCGGTTGAGGTGCTGCAGGTGTCGGCGGTCCCTGACCTTGGGATTGATCCTAACCTTGCAACGGTTTCTAACGCGACGACTTCCTGGGATACGTGTTACCTCGACGGCCGCGATCGCTGAACATTGAGGTGACAAAGGTGGATCGGACGATCTGTGCGATACCGGCACAAGCCAGATCGAGGACTTGCGACTGGTGTGGAAGTCGTCAAGCACTGCGGTGCGGGATCGGTGTTGGTGTCTGATCGATCCCAAGTCCACGTCGGATGGTGGAGAGTGGGTGGAGAGAAAGTGACGATAGATATACGCGCGGGGTTTGCTGTTCAGCGTCTGATGCCAGATGTGCTGAATAACTTTTTTTGGTGTATTTTTTGCTGGATTTTTCTGTGAATAGTAGATACGTTGACCGGGAGAGGGGGGATTAACGGGTGAAGCAATGGACCGATGATGATGATATGCTCTGTTCTGCCCCAGCAGCACGAGACTCTTTGAGGGCACAGCACAGAGGTCGATACGTGAGGAGACTGGAAGCGAGTCCAGAGCATGGTGCACAGGCCATCGGAAGGATCGGGGTACTTTGTTCCGATCCGGAGCCTGGACCTGCCCGGACCTCTGAAGGAAAGAGCCCCAGTTGCAGTTGATGGGCAGCCCATCACTCTAGCCCGTAAGGACGAATTGGCTCGCTCTCCATTCGCCCATCATTTGCCTGTCGTCAGATTCAACTTCCACCCCCAGAATCTCTCTCCCCAGCCCACGATGCTTGCCACAAGGTACGACGCGCACGCCACCTTATCAATTGGCTTCGTCAATTGACATGATCCAACTGGAATATCTAACCGTCCGCTGTGCAGAGTGCTACGAGCCGCCTCGCGCGGGCCCAAGCCCAACATCACCGGCTTCAACATGCGGGCCTTCCAAGAATCAACCGGCCAGCCTCGATACGACCCCTGGGAGCGCAAGTCAGTGCCCTCTCGACCTGCTGTGTTCGCCATGGGGATCTATATACTGACTGTTCTCTCTCCTACAGCGAAGCTTGGCGATACCAGGGCAGCTACACCCGCTGGAACCGCTTCAAGAACGGCTTCCCCGGCCTCGGTATCGCGACCGTCGCCTTCATTGCCTACTGCGGATACGAGCATTTCTTCCTCGAGGACGAGCACCACCACGGCGAGGAGCACCACTAGAGCGGGCGTGTGCGGGACACCAAGAGGGGGTAAAGATGGCATGCATGCATCGCGAGGGATGTTAGAGGTTTTGTACATATATCTCGTCCAGCGAGAAGAGTGTTCGATCAGACGCCGGAACCAGGAAATGAAAAGAAATCTTGATCCAATCCATGCCATGCGCGAGTTGGTCATACTTGTTGTGGGAGGAGGGTCTCATGGGCATGCCGAGGTATTGACGCATCCACATAGCGTTGACACACAACAACTACACAACAGCCATGGCAAACCGAGTCCTGTGGAACATATGGTCACTTCGCCAGGAGGGAAGGCCAATTCGTCAACTCATCTCCGCTTAAGATCTCACTCAGTTCTCAGCCAGCCGCTCACTTATTCATTTCACCGAGACAAACCAAGGCATTCAGTTACTCCAAGTTCAGACACCAAGATAGTGTCAATGTATCCAGATTGTCTTTGCATCTAACAGGATAAGTAATGGTTGAGGTATCATGAGAGACTGACCCGTCTCTATGCTATAACGAGAGTAAAAATGTTCCTCCAACCTGTGCAGAATGGTATCAAATGCCCTGAAACGCCGCCGTGTACCCAGTTCGGCTTTGTTAACCCCGAAAAAACACCAATAAACAAAAGAAACAACAAGGTTCGTTTCACAATTGCCGCCATGACATGATGCATTTTGAACGCCATGTTACCGTGTGACAACGCCATTGAGCACCCGTCAAGGGTCTCATCTCAAGTTACAGTGGTTTGACAGCAGCTCAGGGGCTGGCATCACAACACCAAGCCATTGACGACATCTAGTGCGCCCTCAACAGCTGTCTCAAGCTCTTCAACTCTTTGCTTGAGCCCCTTGTTTTCATCCTTGAGAAGATTGACTGTATCCCAAGCAACACTGGCCTCCTGCCCTTGGCAATTGCGACAGGTTTCAGGAGCTGGGTTCCTAGGTGCTTCACTGGTCATTCCCTTGAAGAGCTTCTGGATAGGGTTCATCTGAGCGCTGCTGTTGCGGTTGGCCCGTGGAGGTTCAACGATGACTGGCTTATACTGAATTGTGGGGGTCGCGACCGGGCTGATATCTGCTGACATGATGCTGGTAGAGATGGTCGGGCTCCGGGATCGAGAAAAGACACTCGCTTCATCCACACTACCATCATCAGAAGAGGTAGAAGTGCTCTTTCGCCAGCGTCTTTGACGATCTTCGTCGATACCCAAGTCCTCGGAAATGGTAGAAGCTCCAGAGGGTGCCAGCTCTTTTTCGCGATTTGCCTCAGCCTCAAGATCCGCGCGGTCCTTTTGGTCAGCAAGCTGGTTGAGCAGATGCTCGATAAAGGCATCGCGCTCCGCAGCTTGCCGGGTTTGTTCATCGAGCTTCTTCTCAAGCTGTCGAATCTTTTCCCCGGCGTCGTTCATGGTAGATACTTCCGTCTCACGCTCAGCCTTGAGCTCCTGGACTTCAGTTGTGCGTTGTTGATAGGCCAACTGGAACTTGCTCAGCAGTCCGGTGGCATTCATCTGTAGGTTCTTAAATGAGGATGGCGAAAATGTGCTTCCTTCAACAGGAGCTCCATTAGGAAAGAGTCCCTTTTCGATGTCGAGATTCATCAGTTCGTCTCCGTAAGTGGGAGAGGTAGGAGTAGCGGGAGTGGATATGGAGCCAAAGATGTTGAACCGAGACAGCGCAGCTGCAGCCGCAATCTTGGACGCCGATGAGCCACTGCGTGGTCGAGCTTCGGGAACAGCTGGGGTCGATGATGATGCTGATGCGCTAGGAGCAGCAACACTGGCGCGAGAGAACCAACCCGGAAAGCGATTTCGAGGAGCTTCCTCTACAACAGCAGGCAGACTGGCCCTAGCCCTGGGGGCGGTCCTCTTATCACCAGTGAAAGCCATGTCGAAGAATTGGGGCCGAACGTGCCCGGCGGGAGGGCTCTGAAACTGTGATTCAGGCGCAAGGTCGATGTCGTTGGAGAAGGTCACCGAGTGACGCAAAGGGGAGTGAAGCCTCGGGGAGGTAGGTTCTACATGGAGTCCGGGATCGGGTCTTCGGACAGAGCTAGGGGGATGATGCGCGGCCACAGGAGGAGCGAGTGGAGGAGAGGGTAGAGGAGAAGGCAAAGGAGCCGGTAGTGACGTTGAGGGCGTTGAGGGTGCTGAAAACGTTGAAGGCGTTGGTAGAGGCGCTGATGACGAACACTCGGGAACGGCAGTGGAGAGACGTCGAGGTATTGTTTCCGTTAGGTTCGTGTTGACGGGCTTGGATGTAAGAGCAAGACGTCTCCTCGCGGTCGAGGCACGGACTTTGGAGACAGGAGTTGCAGGGGCGTTCGGGGCATTCGGGGCATCTGACTGAGAACGGCAATCGACAGGAAGTTGGCCCTGGTCGAAGCAGGCTTGATCGTTGAGCCCCTGGAGCCCATCCGGAGGTAGCATGATGTGCTAAGGTTTCGTCTCCAAGGGGGGTTTCACGGAATAGTGTGTAGGGAGATTTGACGGGAGCAGGGGTCCAGCGAAACGGAGCCAGTGAGACAGGCGTAGAAGTGACGCTAGCAGCGACGGCAGCTGTCTTGGGGTGATTGCTTGTGGGTTCTTGTCGATTGTTTCGTGTAGAAAAGGCGGAGAGACAGGCAGCGAGACAGACGCAGCCGGCGAGAGAGAGAAGGAGGTTGGCGATGGATGAGGGAGAGCAGGATTTGGTGGAGAGGACCCTAGATAAGTATGGCAGGTATTGGAGGTAGGTAAACACAGCCGGCGTCGAGTGTCTCTGCGCGTGGCCAAGTCCGGTTGGGCAAGCGAGCAAAAACTAGGTGCAGCACAGTAGACAGAGCCAACTACAGGCGCAGCAGCTCTCAAGCGGATGGACGGGTATGGGTTGATGGGTCCGGGGAGGGGTCCTTTTGGTCTGCGTAGGTGCAAGGTAGTGTTGTAGTGGTCTTGGTGGCGATGACGGACGTACACATCAGGCAATTCCTACAGCCACCGGCAGGATAGCTCCCACGAGGATGAGCCATTCGAAAGAATCCATATACAATGCACATACCTGCGATGCCGTCCATCACGTTGAATCGAAGCCTTTTCCGGAAGAGACGCGGGCAAAATGTCGTCTCGAATTGTCTCACAACTACCTACCAAGTCCAGCCAAGCTTGGGTACGCCAAGGGTGCAGATCCCTGGTCGCTGAGGAATGTCGACGCGCGCCACTCCATGGATGTTTCTGTTTCTGTCTTGTCTGTCTCTCGGGCCTCAGCTGGCGCTGGGGCCGCCGGACCGTAGGCGGACATCGCCCTAGAAGTCATTCATTGATTTCTTCATTCCCTTGAAGAAGCAATAGTCGCTGCATCAAAGCACAGCACAGCGCAGCGCAGCGACTATTGGCGCTCGAATCAATATTAATATGGCGTCCCTTTGTTGGGTCCCTGAAATTGAAATTCATCTCATCAAATAAGCAATACGGCAGGATCAATAATAATAATGCACAACTGACTTAATTCATGCAGAATTACATAGCTTGTGCATGCTCACTCGTTGCTTTTGCTAGACTGGACCCTCACCTTTCTTCACTCTCGCGTGGTCGAACTCAACCTCCCCCTCCCCCTGTACCACGGGAACCTGCAGCCGATGCATCTTCCGAGAAGGATTTGGTCAACGTCAACTGAGTTTCAGGCTTTGTCGTGCATCCATTCTTCAGCCTCGTGCCTTGCAAAAGTCTGTTCAGCGAGTCCAGGCCCCCCTAGTCCCTCCCACCAAGCAGGAACAGAATTGATCCCGTTGACGAACCGTGCCGCCACGATCCAGCGACCCCTCGTGCCTCGTCCCGTGCTCCGGTGGCTAATCCTTAACTGCCCGTGGCGTCAGGAAGCTCTCCATCATGACAAGACGGTGAATGGTCCGTCCCTGATGTGGAGTTTACAGGCACCAGGAGTATCAGAGCTTGTTAAGGGTCTAGGCTCCTAAGACGAAACTCTCCGACATCCACTTCTTGGCCGGACTGATCTGCTCACCCATCGTCAAGCTCAGATGCCAAGCGTCGAGCATAAATCACACCAGCTCTCAACTATGGAGAAGGAGTATCTCTGCCCCGAATTCCAGCTCTATCAGTTGCACCGGCCTGAAGCCTTAGCGTCCCTGGATCGGCCACGAGCTGGTGCCCTAGGTATTTCTCTCCATCTGTGTTGATCACGTAGGTACTGGCAGCAACGTCATCTCTGTGACTTCCTTCGTAGATCCAAGTCCATTGCGCAAGAGGCAAGAACATACGGCCGTGGCTGGAACGGGCGTTCCTTCCCCTCCCGCCCTCAGAGGCAAGTACCTTCAGACGGTGAACCGGTTCAACGAGGCAGCAAGGCAAGTACAGGAGAAATCACTAGGTCGCCTCTGTCTTTCAGTGACGGGCGACGGGTGTGAATTCCTGTGAACAATAGCTCTCAAGAGGCAGAGTACGCATATTCAGTCCAGGCTCCAGTTCCTCAACCCGCTACGAGGACATCACCACTTGCCAAAAGGGGCATATCTCTAGCTACATCACATCATCATCCTTCTCTGGCACTTCTAATGGAAGATCCGGAATGCTGCTCGCAGGAATTGCCGAGCTCCTGCAAACCAAAGAAGGCACGATGGCCGTGATAACTGATCTCCTCAAGTCATCCTTCCACTTACAGCTCTCATGTGCGGTGCAACTTCCAAAGTTGGACTCGAGATGATGGGAAGGTGCTCAGCTCGCCATGGAGACAAAACCTCGTCTCTCACACTCTCGCCTCTTCTCTCTTCTCTTCCATCATCCATCTTCATCTTCATCTTTTTTTTGGCTGTCGCCCATCAGATTCAACCCAGCACCATCATCTTATTTTGTCTTGATATCCAAACTCCAAACCATCACCCGCGGTATCGCTTTCACCTTCCCAAGCCTACCCCTTGCTAGCACTCAGTCTCTGTCTCTAGAGTTCCCTCAGCAAAGATGCAGACCCCCGATTCCAAGATCCCCAGTGGACGATTCATCCGTCTCATCCTCAAGCTGTGGCTCATCACCTTCAACATTGCGAGTTTCGTCACATTCATCCTCGCCGCCATCACTGCCGGTGCAGACTGGTCTCAGATGCGAGAGTCTGCCCTGCCGGATGGAATACCAACCTTTTTGTCGGCTTCCCGAGACGGGCGAGGCCTCGTCCGTCGCGACGATGACGACTACCGAAGGACGTCTTTCAACCAGGCAAACGCACGCTTCCCAAATAGCCGTGACCTCCAAAACGCCCTTGAGCTTATCCAACTCGAATCGATCAACCCTACATGGCTGCCCTTCTTCTTCCTCTCGACTATTGCCTTCATCTCCTGGGTTGCCACCGCCGTTCTACTCTTCTTCGCCTTTGCCCGAGGCAGAGGTATCGGCAGACGCCTCCCTTTCTACATTTTCCGAGTCCTCGCCCTAATCGTCCTCATTTTTGCTCCTATCTTCATCTTTGGCTGGGCCTTCAATGATGGGGCCTTCTCCCTTGTCTGCAAGAGCAACTACCCAATCGGCCAGGCAGCACTTGTCATCGCTCACCTCACTTTGTACGTATTGTACACTCGGGCCTGACAGAACTCGCTAACTGGAACACAGCTTCATTGGAATCTTCCTGACTTTGCTTGGGGCTATTCTGGATGTCCCAACTGACTTCGGCATGGACTCTCGTCGATCCAGCAGTACAAGTGGGGTCTGAGTGAAGAAGAGCGTGAGGGGAACATGATCCGAGGGCTAAGAAGCTCGGGTGGTGGTTCTGGGGTGGAAGTCTCTTTCAATTGAAGTTTGGGGATTTCGACCTTGTATCGTTAGCTTGGCGCATGGGTTTCTTAATTGGGACAGCATACACTATCATGACAGTAAATGGAGATGGAGTGAACCAGACAATTGTTCTTGCACAGTGAATTCTGAGCCTGACTCTCTAACTGACACTTGATAATGGTATTGTGCGAATGTCTCATGGCTTGAGTTCCATTCCAATGCCTTGCTAAATCATATCCGGAACTCCTCTATACACGACCCATAGCCACACCGTCAGCCAGACGGCCGGTTCCATTCCTTGGAAATGATGCATGTCTTGTTTCGTTTGCTCCCAAGTACTGTAAATCAGATGGAAAATGCAGAACATGTCGGCTTCATTGGATGGAGCTTTCTCAGCCCATGTTCAGCCAAGATAGGAGTTGACAGCAAAGAGCCGATCACGTTCATCCCATCCGAGACAACGGCTCATCCTCGTGTTATATGCTTTCATCGTCATTCCTACAGACACGGTACACATATGGTTCAGCCATGCCCAGACACGCATATCTCACAGCTCTCTCTCCAGGTGCGGGGCACCATCAGCGTAGCTGGACAGAGGGGAAGTAGCGCGGGCCAGCATAACCCCGAGCAATGATGGACTGGATGTCGATATTGCTGGCGGGGTCGTGGTGAGAGCTCCACATCTTGAGGAGGATGAAGCGGCCCGAGACCGGGGGGTCGAAGCGGATGGTGCACTTGCTCTTCTTTTCCTCGATGAAGAAGCGGGCGTGCGGCGAGAGGAGGCCACCACCGCCCACCGCGCGAACAGCCTCTTGTGTGGCCGAGTTGTGAGCTTCCCAGGCCTCAGTTAAAGACATGTTGTTGGAGGAGCGGTCGCGTTCCCGCTCACGCTCACGCTCACGTTCGCGCTCGCGGCGGCGGGATGAGGGTGGGAAGCCAGATCCGCTGGTGTTGGCTGCGCTGCTGTAGAGCCGCCAGTGAGAGGGGTGGTGATCGTCGAGGTACTCCGGGTCGAAGACTTCTGCGCCGTCGTCGGACTCCGATTCGAGGGTCTCGAAGGGTAGGGATCCTATACGGTTAGGTGCGCGGCGGAGGAAACGACGCCCGTCGTACTCGTCCTCCTCGTCGTCGCTATACTCTGCTGTGACGCGGAAGTTGGGGAGGTCCCAAAGAAATTCTCGCGGCATCTGGGGGTGACGCGGCTCATAGTCGTCACCATTGCTGCGGTAGTATGCTGGTCGGTATCTTGTGGTTGTGGTGCCGTTCTCGTGATGCTGGATAGAGATGGTCTCAGTCGGGATGGGTTGTAGAGCCCTATAATCTCCCTCCCCGGAGCCTGACTCTTCGCCTGCTCGCGGCATGTATTGAATCTGATAATGCGCTGTTCTGCTGAGCATATCGTCCTGATCCATGGCTACAAAGACCATTCCCTCTCTCACGCTGTTCATATAGTCAGCCAAACTGTCATGTCCACGGATGGCCAGGGACTAAAGGAACATACGGATGTGAATAGTTCATGGACGCTGGCGCCTTGATGACCAACTCTCGCAGAGTAAAGACTGTAGCACCCTGATGGCGCAACACTATATTGCACCTGTTGCCCTTTGTGCAATATACCGAGGTGTCGTCCTTGAGAATGTTCTCGGCGGCATATGACGACTCGTTAGAGAACATTCCCCCGTCACAACTGACGATCTCCATCTGGAGCTGGCCAGGCTCGACCTGGCCGTACTTTCCATAGCGAAAGCCCTTGAAGGCGGGCGTGAGGCGGTCTGAATCCAGCTTCCGTCGCTTGTGTCGTCGGTTCGAGTCGGGGAGATCCTGGGGGCGGAGGGT
>JABCKD010001258.1:0-14653 GCA_013186415.1 Fusarium sp. NRRL 66088 | reverse complement strand
CCCCTTGATCAGCCATGCCCCGCCCCGCCATTCAATGGTGAGACGACACCAGCTTCGTATTGCTTGCTGACATAACTTGTCTGACAGGTCTGTCCCGTCTTGAGTATCGAGGATATGACTCGGCCGGTCTAGCCATCGATGGTGACAAGAAGAAGGAGGTCCTGGCCTTCAAGGAGGTTGGCAAGGTTGCCAAGCTCAAGAAGCTCATCGATGAGTCGGATCTCGACCTCGAGAAGATCTTTGATTCACACGCCGGTATTGCCCACACCCGATGGGCCACCCACGGTCCTCCCTCCACCACCAACTGCCACCCTCACCGGTACGTTTTTAGCCTGCAAATCTTGTCCTGATTCAGATGCGCTGTTGGTTCCCGTTTTTCGAAACTTGGAACTGGCGTTGGATTGGGCACATTTTGGGACATCGTGTGCTGACCTGTTTCCCCTGAATGTAGATCCGACCCCAACTGGGAGTTCACCGTCGTCCACAACGGTATCATCACCAACTACAAGGAGCTGAAGACCCTCCTCTCGGCCAAGGGCTTCAAGTTCGAGACTGACACCGACACCGAGTGCATTGCCAAGCTCACCAAGTACATCCACGACCAGCACCCCCAGATCGGCTTCACCGATCTGGCCAAGGCTGTCATCCAGGAGCTCGAGGGTGCTTACGGTCTTCTCATCAAGTCCGTCCACTACCCCCATGAGGTCATTGCCGCCCGCAAGGGTTCTCCCCTTGTCATCGGTGTCAAGACCCAGCGCCGTATGAAGGTCGACTTTGTCGATGTCGAGTACTCTGATGAGAACGCTGCCCTCCCCGCTGAGGCTGCCGCCCAGAACGTCGCTATCAAGAAGAACGATCTTCTTGTTCCCGATGCCGGCCTTGGCGCAGCTGACAAGTCTCTTCTGCACCGATCTCAGTCTCGTGCCTTCATGACCGACGATGGCATGCCCATGCCCACTGAGTTCTTCCTCTCCTCCGACCCCTCGGCCATCGTCGAGCACACCAAGAAGGTTATGTACCTTGAGGATGACGATATTGCCCACATTCACGAGGGCTCCCTCAACATTCACCGTCTCAAGAAGGCCGACGGTAGCTCCAACGTCCGAACCATCCAGACCCTGGAGCTCGAGCTTCAGGAGATCATGAAGGGCAAGTTCGACCACTTCATGCAGAAGGAGATTTTCGAGCAGCCCGAGTCGGTGGTCAACACTATGCGTGGTCGCCTCGACATCGCCAACAAGACCGTCACCCTTGGTGGTCTTCGCTCTTACATCTCCACCATCCGCCGATGCCGCCGCATCATTTTCATTGCTTGCGGTACCAGCTACCACTCTTGCATGGCTGTCCGCGGTATCTTTGAGGAGCTTGCTGAGATCCCCATCGCCGTTGAGCTGGCTTCGGATTTCCTTGATCGACAGGCTCCCGTCTTCCGTGACGACACCTGCGTTTTCGTCTCCCAGTCTGGTGAGACTGCTGACTCCCTCATGGCTCTCCGCTACTGCTTGGAGCGTGGTGCCCTGACCGTCGGTATCGTCAACGTCGTCGGTTCCTCCATCTCTCTCCTCACCCACTGTGGTGTCCACGTCAACGCCGGCCCTGAGATCGGTGTTGCTTCCACCAAGGCCTACACATCTCAGTTCATCGCCATGGTCATGTTCGCTCTGTCTCTTAGTGAGGACCGTGCGTCCAAGAAGGCCCGTCGCGAGGAGATCATGGAGGGTCTCGCCAACGTCTCGGGTCAGATCAAGTCGATCCTCGAGCTTGACTCCTCCATCAAGGCTCTGTGCGAGAAGACCTTCAAGGACCAGAAGTCTCTTCTTCTTCTCGGCCGTGGCAGCCAGTTCTCCACTGCTCTTGAGGGTGCCCTGAAGATCAAGGAAATCTCATACCTCCACTGCGAAGCCGTCATGTCTGGTGAGCTGAAGCACGGTGTGCTGGCTCTGGTTGACGAGAACCTCCCCATCATCATGATCCTTACCCGCGACGACCTCTTCAAGAAGTCGCTCAACGCGTACCAGCAGGTCATTGCTCGTGGTGGCAAGCCCATTGTCATCTGCAACCCCGATGACGAGGAGTTCAAGGCCTCCGAGGCTGAGAAGATCGAGATCCCCAAGACTGTTGATGTCCTCCAGGGTCTCCTCAACGTCATCCCCCTGCAGCTCATCGCCTACTGGCTGGCCGTGCTCGAGGGTCTTAACGTCGACTTCCCTCGCAACCTGGCCAAGTCGGTCACTGTCGAGTAAGGTGCTTGCCGTCAGTTGATTGGGTTTGATGGGTGGTATAAAGCAGTGCCGCGCGGCTGCTTGGGTACCTAGTTCGTCGCGCTGGTGCGCACGAGGTTTATGATGACATTTGGAGTTGGTTTCCGGACAAAACTGGGCTTGCGTTGACATGGATAATCAAGTCTCTTTTTGCCTGCCTTGCTTGGTTGCATGAGATACATGTTTGACACAATGAATGGAGAAAATGGGAGGAAGGCCAGGGATCCGGCTGGTCATGTTAGATGGGTAAAGACGACAGGCAGTCGACCTGGTTTATGATAAGCTAGCTGTAGGCAACATAATCATGAAGATATTGAGAATGAAGAACAAGGCATAAGTTTCTGTGATGTGTCTATTGTTACAACCTTCCACTAATGGGCTCTTAGCGGCTCCTGGAATAGAAGAACAGGTACTATGTAGCCTTCGCCCATTAACCCTTTCGTTAAGGACATTGACCCCCATATACGTAGTCGCTCCAGGTAAAGATCGTCTAACATATTGAATGAATTAAGCATACAATCTTCCAGCTAAAGATACTTTAAGATCATAGAAGGATTATCTGAATTCATCTTCCTACCTCAAGATCTTTGTACAAAGGATTATGTAAACTTTCTTCATACTTCTTACTCCAACACCTTCATGAGATTTACCCAACACGCGCTTTGATTAGGTCAGAATTAGTAGGGCATGGCTCCACGCAAGAAGACATGTGCACATGGACTACAAAGGCACTGGACGCAGCTCTCTATACGTGTCTTGATTGTATTACAACTGTGACTATTCCTGCGCCACAGATCAACTCCTGCGCCACTCGTCCATCTGTTCTCTTGGCTTAGACGGTTTGTGTACCGTATCCTCTAATCCGTTCGGCGAATGCCCAGCTTTGGGCCTCGAGCTTCAGGTCATTGGTAATCTCGACACCATCCTTGGTGACGATGGCCAAGGAGTATGAGTCCAGACTGCGGGCGTCTCGGTAAAATAGCACCTTCATACACTCCTTGATAATGTTGACAGCCCCCTCCTTGTCCAGATTCTGAGCTGCCTCCTCGTCGGGGACGTGGCGGCGCATGATGGGCTGGGCGAGCATTGCGCCAAAACCGGTGGCCAAGCTGGGGGAGCTGTAGGTGCTGCCGAGAAGGTCGGCAGCGGCGAGGAAGGGCTTGTCATCGTCGTCGAGGCCGGCCACGAGAAGGTGGTTCCACAGAGGGTCGAACTTGGAGCGGCGACGGTAGAGAAGCTTGGCGAGGTAGCGGTGGAGGTTGGCGGCGTTGAGGCGAGGGGCATCGGGGGAGGTGTAGGCCTCATCGAGGGAGAGCTCGATGAGATGGCGGTCGAGGTACTGCATGTCGGAGATGTCACCGCTGAAGCCTACGACCGACGAGTCGGCGAAGGAGCGGAGTCGCTTGACGTCGGTGAAGCGGGCCAGGGAGCCGTACGAGGCTGTGGGAGGATGGTTAGCCGTGAATGTCGATGGAGGGGGAGCAATGGCGAACCTAGGTTGTCGGCGGCCATGACGACACCGTCCTTGAACTTGACGGCGATGACAGAGGTACCTGTGACGATGGGCTGCTGGGTGTTTTGCTTGGGGCCGTTCTCGCCCATGTAGGAGGCATCGTAAGCACCATAGACATCATCTCTGGGCTGGAGAGTTGTTAGCTCATGGCTTAGAAGAGAGGTACAGGCGTGTAGAGACATACACGACCCCAAGCTTGCGGACGGTGATCCATGGTTTCTGTGGTTGAGGATGGAGAAGGAAGAGAGGGTTAAGTGGTCGTCGAAGAGGAAGCTAGAAGGAAGAAATTGAATGAGATGGCTTGCGACGGATATTGTTCCGATAGCAAAGCCTGATGTCGTTGGTGATGATGGGAGGTTGCTAGGTAGGTCGGTACTTGCTGGGTTGACCTTAACTGTCGCGTTCTATGGCAGCCTGCAACGAAGCAGCGGGTGAGGTAGGCGCAAATGGGGGCGGGGGGTTACATAAGCCACAGTGATTGGCTCGGCGGGGAAAGCTGGTCGAGCTGCAGCTCCGCCAGGTAGATGGTACAAGGCGATACAGCCCTTGTGAGCGGGACTATCCAAGTACATGATACCCATGGAGCTTTTGTGCCCTTGCAGCTTTCCGGGCATTGCAGAAGGGGAATGAGCCTAGCCAAAACGTCAACACCATCTCATCCTCTTCAACCTCATCTTGACCTTTTCAAATTGATTCCTCGGCACGCGACACCAAATTGTAGCCTCCAATCGCGTCGTCGCCTTCCTGCGATACCAGATTTCATTTTTCAACAAGCCTCTCAGTCTCCCTCTTTAGACGAAAATGCTCACCGCCGTCGGTAGGGCCGCTGCCCGCCGCATCCAAGCACCATCTGCCCACCCCGCGGCCGCCGCCCAATTGATCCTCCGCCAGGCCCCGGCAGCCTCTGCGCTCCCCATCCGAGTCTTCTCCGTCTTTGCTCCCGCGCAACTGCCCGCCGCGACCAAGAAGAAGTCCAAGGCTCCGGCCAAGAAGCCCGCCGCCAAGAAGAAGCCCGTCGCGAAGACCCAGAAGCCCAAGCCTGTAGCCAAGAATCCCGTCGGGAGACCCAAGAAGGAACTCGACCCCGAGGAGAAGAAGAAGGCCGAGATTCGTGAGCTCAAGAAATGGGCTCTCAGGGACACGCCCACCGCGCTGCCCATCTCCAAATGGTCCCAGTTCGTCGCTGACAACAAGGACGTGCTGAAGGGCACTGGCGGTCTTGGTCCTCAAATGGCTGGCCTTGCCACCAAGTTCCAGAGTCTCTCTGCTTCCGAGCTCGACGTGCGCGCTCTCGACTGCTCCCCATAGTATCCGACTGCAAGCTAACATACAAATTCCTCTAGGCCCTTGAGAACAGAGCTGCGGCCAACCGTGAGAAGAACGCCGCCAATTTTAAGGCTTGGATTAAGACTTACGAGCCGGCGCGTATCCACATCGCCAACCAGGCCCGCCGCCGCCTCAATAGGCTCACGGAGAAGAATTACAGAGCCTTGGAGGACGAGCGCCTTCCCAAGAGGCCCCTGAGCTCCTACACCAACTTCACTGTCCAGAGCTGGCCGCGTCTCGGAGGCAGCAACGCCATAGAGGGTTCCAAGAACATCAGCCAGGCCTGGAAGGCCCTGAGCCCCTCCGAGAAGGCTGTCTACGAGGAGCAGACCGCCCAGGCTTCGACCAAGTATGAAGCTGATATGCAGGTTCTCCAGGTGCGCATCGATGCCATCAAGGCCAAGGGGGATCCTACGGGCAAGAAATAGACGGGATTGTTACTCAATCGAAGAAAGAGAGTGTACAATGTCTTTATTTTCACCGAGGCTACAATAGGTAACGGAATTGGAGGGCTCTGGGTTCACCGGATAAAGGGGAAGGAATTTCTATTTTGTATGCGCGGCTGTATGAAATTTATGTGTACGGTGCGGATGCTGGCTAGTTTTTACGCAAGAAGGTTCTGTCTGACACGCGTGGTGATGCTCATGATAACATAAAAAAAAACACAATGTCAATAATGTGGCTCATTCATTCAAGCATTGCCTCGTGCTATCGTCTCATCATCGTCAATCCAACCCACCATTCCCCATGTATCAATAATCGTGATATAGCCCAAAGCCAACCAACGCCTCGCTTCTCATGTTGAAAGCATTCCCAGACCCAATAAGCCGTATTATGTCTCCTAGGCATGGCCATTCTGCAAACCCTCAGTTCACCGCCGCAGGCTTCATAATCAGGCCTACTTCTCGTATGGCGGAACCTCAATAGCCAACTGCCCGTCTGCGCCATACCAGCTCGCCCCCGTTGTCTTGAGCTGCCTCCCACTAGCCAAGTATAGGAGAAGATATGTATGCTTCGCAACGTGCCCCCAACAGTACAGGCGAATCCAGTCGTGACTCTTGTCTCGGCGGCACCATGTTCCCCAGCCTGCTAGGCCACTTCGCAGGTAATTGCTCAAGAAGCCCCATGTCTCGAAACGGATCTCAGCACTCCAGTTCGTGCAGTCAAGAAGCCAGTAGCCCCGTTCGAAGGGGTCTACAGCCCGTTTGGGGTCTGGACGATATCGAGACGACAAATCCCGGGCTAGTTTGGCGAGCTTGTCTGAGATCAGATCGGAAGGGTCTACATCATCTACCCCAACTGGTGGAGAGGGCGGCCGTATCTCGAGACTGTTGCTGAGCTGTTCCGCCTGCGAACCCCTGGCTAACAGCGTAGGCACGGTGTCGCTTGAGCTTCGGACTAGATCACCATGCTGTGGGTGGTTCACCCTGGGGCGTTTGGCCGGCGGAGGTTCTGAGCCAGCACGGGGTGATGCAACCGGCGACCGAGAGCTGACTATGCTGCTTGATATGTGGGTGATATCAGGGCCCAAATACCCAAGAACTGCATTCTCAGTGTTGTCTGAAGCCCCTGACGCCTCAACCACCTTTGGCACTTGCGGCGTCCTTGGAATTATGGTATTGCACTTTATAAATCTGGGCTGTTCCAGTGGTAACGACTCTTCTTGTGATGGGATCGGCAAGGAGGACGGCACGTCAACCTTGTCTGAGTTTGACGGGAGAGGGAGCCTCTTCCGAGTAGCCGGAGATGAAGGTGTCGGAGAAGCCTGTGGCGACCTGGCCCGGCCAATATAACGCTGTAGTACGCGGGAAGGGGAAACGCTCAGTAGCCCGGCATCTGGCATGGGGTACGAGTCACTAATCTGGCTGGGTGGTGCGTACCAAGACTTGAGAGAACCACCTCCAATCTCCTGAGACGACATGAGGACCCCCTTCTCAACCGGCGCCGCATACCGTATACACGGCGATGAGCGATTATCCAAAGCACCTTCAAAGCTCAGATCCTGGGAGCCGATCTCAAAGGATTGCCCAAATGATGCGGCAGCCATGCCCTGGCTGGGGGACAGCGCTGCGCGAGCGCAAGCCTGCTCCTGCTGTGTAACGCACGCTTGCGCATTCACCCACGACTCCGTCAGCGGGAGCGCCGTGCGCGTTTGGGGCTCAAAGGCGAGATATGCCCGTGCGAGTTGGCGGTAGACGACATCATCGGCTGCGCGGCTGGGTGCGGTGATGTGAACGAGGATCTCGGTGTCTTCCGCGTTGCTGCTGCTGGTCATGATTCGAGTGCTGGAGGCAGAAAAGCATGGCGATGAATGCGCGATCCTGGAAAAAGAAGAAGACAGAAGAAGAGACGTGATTCAGGTGGGTTGCAAGTTATATGTTGTTATCCACGTCGTTCCAAGACAAGCACTCGCCAGTCGCCAGTTATGAGAGTGTAAGAATATAGAAGGGCAACAGGCAACAAAAGACCCAAGTCCTGAGAGACTAGAGAAGAGCCTGAGGTCTATAATCCCTAGGCAAACATGGAGAATGTGGTTGATGAATAGTGGAGGAGTGAGGCCTCGTGACGCACGAGATTCACGGTCTGAAGTAGACGCCGCTGAAGATTCAAGCCGCCATCCATGCAAGTTGAAGTCAAGAGCACCTGGCACCTTCCATCTCCAGTGGGTTGACGGGTGCCAGGTCCGCTAGGTCAAGCCACACAACAGCCTAATGGTCAGTGTCATTAGCCTAAGGTCACTCAATCAGCCACACAAGGACCCCTGCTCAACCACCAAAAAAGGTACGTATCCACTATCGACGACGGATGCTACCCCAGGATCCATCTCATCAAGTGCTCTCTCGCTCTCCTCCGAGACACTTGGCTCGATTCCTCGTCCCTCTCTAATTCCCCTCCCACGTCTTCCTCCGCCTAATCTCAGCCATGTCGGAATCCACAAAGTCCAAGTCCAGAGGCCCCCTCGGCCGCGTCGTCGTCATCGGCGGCAACGGCTTCCTTGGACACCACATCGTCAACCAGGCCATCGAGTCGTGGACCACCACCGCCGTCTTCGGCGTCGACCTGCGGTGCGAGCGCAACCGCAATCCCGCCGCCGAGTACCGCGAGTGCGACATCACCGACCCTGAGCGCCTGCTGTCTCTGATTGAGGAGCTCAAGCCCGACGTCGTCATCCACACGGCGTCCCCCGTCGCCAACAACCCCAAGATCGGCAACGACATCTTCAAGAAGGTCAATGTCGACGGAACACAATCTGTGGTTGATGCCTGCCAGAAGGCCGGTGTCAAGGCTCTTGTCTACACCAGCTCTGCCAGTGTTATCAGCGACAATGTCACCGATCTGCTCAACGCAGATGAGCGGTGGCCATTGATCCGTGGAGATCAGCAGACCGAGTACTACTCCGAGACCAAGGTTCGCCGTCGCGTCTTGCCTCTCATCGCCAGGAACCCGACTAACATGAACACCCGCTATAGGCTGCTGCCGAAGAGCTCGTCCTCAAGGCAAATCGCAAGGATGACTCCAAGCTCCTCACTTGCGCCATCCGCCCCGCCGGCATCTTTGGTGAGGGCGACGTCCAGACCCTCGCCGGTATCCTCAACGTCTACAAGCGCGGCAAGCAGAACGTCCAGGTCGGCAACAACGACAACCTCTTCGACTTCACCTACGTCGGCAACGTCGCTCACTCCCACCTCCTCGCCGCCCAGCTCCTCCTCGTCACTGCCGCCTCCCCCACTGTGCCCCTCGACCACGAACGCGTCGACGGCGAGGCCTTCTTCATCACAAATGACGAGCCCGTCTACTTCTGGGATTTTGCCCGCGCCATCTGGCACACTGCCGGCTACAACAAGGGAAAGGAGGGTACCTGGACCTTGCCGCGCGAGTTGGGCATCGGCCTTGGCTTCATCAGCGAGGTGTTTGGCAGCATCCTTGGAAAGACCCCGACTCTCACCCGCAAGGCCATCATCATGAGCTCCATGACCCGCTACTACAACATCACCAAGGCCAAGCGTGTCCTACGCTACAAGCCCCTGTGGACGTTGCAGGAGGGCATCAACCGCGGCGTGGAATGGTTCGCTGAGCAGGACAGACAGCAAGCTGCTGCTGCCAAGGCATGATTGATGACCAGTGCCAAGCTTGAAACGAGCAAATGAGTAAGAAGAGGTGGGCTCTAATGAAAAGGGATCGAGGGAATAAAAATCTATATCCAGCCATGAATGTACGTACATATCTGGCTCTTATATCCACACACACACAGGCCGATGTTTAATACAACAGAGATGCTTCAATTTTGACGCAAACACCAATTTCACAAAGCATCATAAACAACCATGCAGTAATAAGCGCAAAGGCACCATCAGGTACTCGATTATCAAGTCGTGAATACCCAATCGGAACAGGTTCTATTGTTCCTATATCTCTGTCATCCGTCCATCCATCCATGCCATGTTCCATCCGTGACCAAAAACCCCTTCTGATCCCAGAATGAAGCCAACATGTTGCATCCTCACATCTGACCCATCATCCGCGCACCCGCGAGAGGAATGTTCTGTGCATCCTCATCGCTCTGCTTCCGTGTCTCGCCAGGGAATCAATCCGTTCACATGGTTACTCCATCCAACGCAGGTATAGAAGAAAGAAGACAAGAAGAAAAAAATGACAACACCCCCTTTTGACCCTTTTTTTGGTTTCGTGAAAAAGGCTTCAACCTCCGGGCCCCCCCAAAAAGAATAAGAACTTAGTCGAGAATCGAAAAAGGGCAAAAAAAGAACCAAGCTCTCTCATGCCACCTTGGTGATAGGAGGAAGAAGGGAACGGCATAGAGTAGTAGGTGTGAAGTGAACAAGACAGGGAATTGAGCATCTCCGTCCTGTGGGGAGACAAAGGTCGAGAAACTACCAGGTCCATCGTGTCGTGCGGGAACAGGGTTAAGGGCTAGTTGGCGATCTGCTTTTTCCCTTTTCAAGGGGGTGATTGATAATAACAGGCGGAGGGGGGAAGCGAAGAGGAACGCCGTCGACTATGCAAATGACTCTACTCCCAAATCATGCCTCCTGAATTGAGTAAGGTAGGGAAACGAAATGAAGCTTAGGACTGGGCATTGCCTGGCCCAGAAGGTGAAGGATATCGTTGGAAAGTATCATGAGTTGCCCGACACACCAAGCCCGCTACCTTGGCGGGCGAGACCCGAGTTGCGCCACTCCCGTCGCCTGCTGTGCTCGGCGCTATCGAGCTGGCTGTCCGACTGGTTGAACTGGTTGGCACCGTACGGTGAAGGATTGGCTAGATCGTTTCGACCCCTCCAGCGTGTCGGAGGCGTGCCGGGGCCGTTGTTGGCGTATGGCATAGGAGGGTCTTGCATGGGGCGAACACTGGCTTCGCCCTGCCACAGGGCTGGGTCCGTCTCTACTCGCCGGGCTGGTGGTCGTGTAGAGTTGTCTTGACGGTTGTAGACCTCGTTGACATCAGTGATCGAGATCTGGCCCCGTCGATCTTGGAACCGCTTGAGAATCTCCTTGGTTGTGATCTCTCCACTGTTGCTGAAAATGTAGGGGTCGTTGAGGAGGCCAAGGATCTCGTCAGGAACCTATATCAATGTCAGAAAACGCTCTACTAGGCTGAACGATCGGATCGGGGCATCTTACCTGGCACATCTCCTCGATATGCGTAATCATCATTTCTACAGCATCAATAACATAAATGGCCTCGCTATCCAGGGCGGGTGCCCTGGATGGGTTCGTAAGGATGTTGGGTGCAATAACTGTCGCAAGGTTCCTGATGTCCATCTTGGAACCAACCTCCTCGTCCAGCTGGTGAAAGGACCCTGCCCACTTTAGGAAGCTGAAGAGAATCTCGAGACTGTCTCGGTGACTCTTGGGGAGAAGGCAGCATGTGAGGTGTAGACACTGCTTCCTCTTCTCTGCGTCTGAGATCTTGGCTGCGCTGATCCATAGCCTGTACAGTTTGTGTGTCATCAAGGGGTCTGGCAGGTCTCGTAGGTACCGCTTGAGAAGAGCTGCAAGCTGGATGACGGGCTGTTCCATAAAATTCACCACGTCGCAGCCTTCGGTGTTGATCTTCTCGACCAGACCCTGCTGCTTCTTGATGTTGCCGTTCTTTCGGAACACACCCTCGACTGAGAGATCCATCTTGCGCATCGATGACACGATGTCATCAATGACGGCTGGGATGCGAAGCGTGCCGGGTCCGACACCGTCTGTAGACTCTGCACCGTCTCTCTCGATGATGATTTCGAGCGGCACACCAAACACGCCCTTCTTCTTGACGCTCTTGTTCTTGTCGTTCTTGAAGGCCTTTCCAAGATTCTTCCAGAATGTCGCCTGCTTACGCGACTCGATGAAGCTTAGAAGCTCCTCTAGCGTGAATTCTTGCTCAATCATGGGTTGCATGGTGAGGACGGCGAGGTGGCGGACGTTGAAGTATTCGAGGCCAGAAAGCTCTGAGAAGAACTTGCGGCCGATTCGCTCGGGGAAGACATTATCGCCACGGAATTCTCGATCACGATCGGCCGACTGCGTTCGCTGATGGCTTGAGCCGTCTGGCGCGTCAAAAGGGCGACTATATAAGGGTTGCGGAGTCCTTTGCTGCTGTTCTCGGGACTGCTCGACAGCCACGATCCTCGGAATGTCATCGAGGGTGATGCCATCGTTCTGCCCAAACATGAGATCGGTAGAACCTTGGGGGCCATGGCCTTGCCCACCGTCTCCAGCTGAGCCGGGGCGTGGTGCCCGACCGTCGGGATCCATTACGCGAGATGTTCGGGCTTGTCGTACACTAGAAGACAAGTGACGATCTAGTCGCGTACTCCGGAGTCTGCGTACATCATTCAGAGTGTTCTCATAAGACGACTCACGATGACTGTCCTTATTATCACCTGGGCCGCGTGACCGAGAATCTGCACGCGGCCTTGCATCGTTGTCAAGGCCACCAGCTGCACCATAACCATTACTGTTGGGGTCCTCGCCGGAGCGCGGAAGAGTGCCATTGGCTCTTAGGATGTCCAGCAGGCGAGCCAGAGCAACCCTGAGGAGGAATACGTATTGCTGCAGCTTGGAAATATGCTCAAACTTCATGGCCGCGTCGGCGTTGGGGCCGACACAGTTTGTGCAGTAAATCTTGCGGTCGAAGGCGTTGTACCGGGCTTCCTGCAAGGCACGACCGAGCTCACGCCCACACCTTGTACACTTGACGCAGGTCAGATGCCACCTCATGTCGGCGTTCTTGGCACACTCGTCCTCGACAGATCTATGGCAGAGGGTGCAATGATCCGAGTCGTGCGATGATAGTCGCGAACCGTCCGCGTTCACTTGCAGCTGGCCATTGTCGTTCTTGACGGCGTCTAGGTCGCTCAGGTCGTCGAGGAACTGGTACAGACCGGTGGAGGCGCTGGCTTCGCGCTCGAGGCGCAGTGCCCCCTGGAGGCAGATCCGGATGAGGAGTTTGAGGTAGTGGGCGAGACCAGTGACGAGGGACAGCAGTTCCTGTGTGACACCCAGCTTGTGGCTGCCGCTGTCTTGTGTCTTTGACAGCAAAGAGAAGAAGGACACAATCTTCTTACATAAAAGCTTGGCTTCACGGCCGTAAGACATACCTGACCAAAGTTAGACTGGCGCACATCATCTCGGGCACATGCAGGGTCTTGTCTTTACCTTTCTCATTCAGGCCCACCATTGTCGCGTCGAGTCGGTCCGCCGATTGGAACAGGACCTCGACGTGCCATATGAAGCGCTTGGCGACCAAAACTCCGTCGACGTAAGCGCCGTTGCTAACGTGGAGGAGCATATCGGATATACAAGCCGCTGAGGATTCCTCAAAGGTCGAGAGTACACTCCATATCCGGAAGACCTTCTCCTCCATGCGCTCCTCCTCCACGCGGATGAGGTCTCTGCCCGCAGCGTCATCCGAACTCTTGAGAGCAGGCGGTGAATCTGTGGGCTGCGCCAGGCGCACGTTCCAAAACTTGTGAATCATGTAGCACTCGGGGTGCCAATGCTGGTTCTGGCCGTTCCTAAAGATCTCGACAAACTGCTTTAGGATGGCTGTCTGGCAGCCATTGCAACGCTGCGCAAACTGTGTCGAATAGTGATAATGACAGTAAACATTCCCATCGTGCTCGTAGTAACTATCCTGGGCGCCGAATATCGTCGAACATAATGAGCAGGTAAAATGGTCGACATGGTACTTTCTGTCTAGGGCGGTGATGTATGAGCCACGCAGGGCGCCCCCGCACTGGTAACAGAGGAGGCCCAACCGACGGAAGTAGTCCGTCTCGCATAGGGGATACTGTCCCTGGCCGTTCTCGTCCTCGGCCGGGAAGAATTTGGATGCTACTATCTCACCACAGTCCTGTCCCTTGGTTAGTATAGACACAGAACAATACGGGGTACCTTGGGCGCCGCACCTGACACTTGAAACAGTCGAGATGAAAGGTTCCTTCGAGGGCTCGAACAAACTGGCCCGTTAAGGGCTCACCACACGCCTGGCAGGTCCTCGTCTGACCGCTGGCAGATCTTCCTCCTCGTCCTCGCGACCTGTTCCGCTCACCACTTTTGCGGGGCGGCTGATCCTCAGCCCATCCGGGGGGAGGAGGATTAGGAGTGCCCGGTGCAGAGGCGGGCGGCCTAGGGCGATAGCTGCTGTCCGGCGTCCTCGTCCGGTGTCCACCGTTCTGCCAGCTTGAATCGGGGGGCGGAGGCACGTCGGAGCCGGTATGATCGCGGGATTGGTCGCCATGACCAGGTTCGCCCAGCATCGCGTCGTCGTATCCCGACGCCATGATGAGAAGCAATCCGGAACGTCGTCGAGATGTTCAGTCCCCCCTCCAAACTCCAAACTAATCAGTTGCGAATGGGTCCTCGGCGCCGAATATCCAACAGAGGTCGACGGGCGTTCGCAGCGGTCGGCATCAGCGCCAGCAGTGGTGGGCGGCGGCAGCGGCAGCGGCGACGACGAAGGTATCGATGCCAATTGGCGAGGGTAGGTGGGTGATGTGGTACGTAGTAGAAGATAGTCTCGGTCGAGGGAGAGGTGAGAGCGAGTATGGGCTGGTGTTCGCGTGACGGCCCAACGATAAGCCACCCAGTTCGGACTGGGGTGATGGAGGAGGCGGCGGGAGGAGCAAGTCGGTGGCAGTGAAGTGAAGCGGCACAAGACAGCAGGGACCCGGTAGCATGCGAGGCTGGAGCATGTAAACAGCGAGGCTGAAACGAAGAAAAACAGAGACAATGGAAGAAGATGCAGTACGAGACGCGGCGCAGCGCGTCTGCGGCGGCGTGGATGAAGGAGCGTGGGAGTAAAGTCGAAGCCTGTCGTGGGAGAGTAAGGTATGGAGTAGCAGGAGGCGCCTGGTGGTAGGGGAGCTGAAGTCGGGTCGTGGAAACGATGGATGGGGGGGAGAACGTGGTGGTGGTGGAGGAGCCCAGGTGGAGGAGACTCCCGCTTAGAGGGTACCTTTACCAACAATAGGGGATTAGCATCAAAGACCTAGGGGCCAAGGCAGGTACCTCGAGGTGCTTGGGTACCTACCTAACGGCCGGGG